>BQNB010003642.1:33601-63360 GCA_026074375.1 Tanacetum coccineum | reverse complement strand
AGTACCTTTGGATTTATCCAAGGATACTAAACCTTACATCAAGCTAAGGAGTTTAAGATCTGTTCATTAGGATCAACATAAACTAACCGAGTTAACGAATGATACTAAAAACTAAAAGATTACAAAAGTAAAAGAAATTACACGTTGTCTTCTATGGATTGGAATGCGTTGCAAGACCTCTTCTGCTCTTTTTCTAATCTAAAAATTGACTTTTGTGGTTTAGGTATCGAGAATATGATTTAGCACACTTAAAACTCAACGAGTTTTCTATTTATACTGTTTGGAAGTCGGTTAGATACGGCGTATCTAAGGGATTAGATACAGCGTATTGGAGTTTCTTGGAGTAGGGACCACGTTTGATATCTTCCAGAATATTCATATACTATATCTTAAATACGGCGTATTGGTCTTCTCTGGATACGGCGTATTGAGCTTGTTTCCTTTGTGGTCTTTGGTTAGTTCAGGCATGGATACACCGTATCTTCCTTGATGGATACGGCGTATTGGTAGTCAGAATAGTAATCTTCAAAATATCTTTGTTTAAGCTCCAGAATGCGCGCCTTTTGCTAATATTCATAAAGTACTCCGTAATTATTGCAATTCTCAAATATAAACGATTAAGTAACAATTCTTTGCAATAATTATACAAAATGAGTTAGATACATAGGATAAATGATGCTATAAAATAGACGTTATTTTATGTCATCACACCCCAATTCTCAAAATTTTAAAATGTATAGTATACTAAGATGAAAATTCAATCGAAAGACTTTTTTTATTTATGAATGAGTTTGATTAGTTTTGATTAATTGTAAAATTAATATTACACTAAAATAGGGGAGGATTGTTGGTGATTTTAATGTCATCAAGCATTTTGTGTAATTAAGATTACCCGAGACCAAAGTGATTTCAAGTTAAGGTCTAATACAAGTTAGGAGGTGCGCAGTGCACGCTTGTATAAACTAATTAACTTGATTTTAGATTTGATGAATGACAAAGTTTGTGATTATAAATTCGTCACTAGGACGTTGCATACTAGATGTAACTATTCTTATTAGTAACATAAAAGTTATCGTTAATGAAGTGTCACTATATTTTATATGGAAAGTGGTTACTTTCCACCAAAAGGTGTAACCATTCATAAAGGGTTGTGACTATTCATTAAAAGTCACAATGACTATTATATATAGACATCATTTGGTCTTTCATTAAAAGATGAACAATCATAACAACACATACAATATTCTCCATGTTTTTGCTCTCATTTTTGTGCTCAGAATTTAAGTGTGTTCTTGTCTTATCCCATATACGAATTTCGTGTAACTCAAGGCACCAAATATGATCAAAATATTGTATTTGAAAGATGGATTATACACGATTCAAGAATTATCCAAATAATCTTTTGGTTATCAACACCTTAATACCAACAGAATGTTTATCGAAGCAATCTTTTGATTATCAACACCCTAATATCAACATAATGTTGCGTTAAGAAACGTTGATAATAGTACTATTCTTGAATAATAGTTTACCTCGATAGGTGTGTACATTTGGGGTGGCTACAGATGTTCACCTGCACCGACTTCGGGCTATCCAAAAGAGTAGTCGCCTTAGGATTAGTCGGCTCAAAATGTCGAGTCGAATACCGAGGTAAAAAATGTTGATAAGAGTTAATTATCCATTATGTTAAATCTGCTGAACTATCTAAAACTAGAGTAGATAATACTCGTATTGCTTTTTAAATATAGTTATGTAAGAAACTTACATTTAATATGTAATCCGATAAACATAAGAAATAAGTATATGTATGCTCTTATCTTCCTTGCTCTTTTCATTTAATAGAAATGTATTAAACATAAATGAGGTGATATGCACACCACAGTAAGTGATGTGTATATCATAAAGATGCATATACGATGTTATACTTTATACATGACATATAATATGGTATTTTTAAAAATTCTTACATAAAACAATGAATTTTTAAAGATATTTGAAAAACTACTTAAATGAATGTAAAACCATGTATTTTATAACAGAAGTAGAAGGCTTACAAAATAGAAACATAATTTACTGAGCCATTTATATGAAATTTACAATTGACGATACTCACTTGGTTTTTGTAGTACTTGGGAATATAATAAGTAATGGTACATGCTCTACAATCAACTCTGTTGCAAGAAACAGAGTCCCAAATGGCAGAGTATCAAGTGCAACAACTAATGTTGAAGAGAAGACAAGATGGTATAGTCAATATGTTTCACCTTAATGTATAGAGCATCAAAGTCACTTAGTTAAAGTATTGAGATATTAGTTAGCTGTTAGATAGTTAGTTAGTTGAATTTTACTTTTATTTCTCAATGTAACTATATAAATACTAGTTGTAACCCTCACTTTCATTTTAAATCAACGTAATACATTTCAATGTTTATGAACTCTCTTATTTACAATATGACATAAGAGCAGACCTGAAAGATACTCTGTAACAACCACCATAAACTGTCATAACAAACCATTGTTGACTGCTATAACAAACTTTGACCATCACTCCAACAAACTTTCTCACCAAAATTTAACCATTATCAAACAACCTTCAAAATTTACTAAATTATCATCAAATCGCATCAAATTCATCACAAAACTCATCAAAACATATCAATAAACAACATTTCTCACTCAAATCAATCAAAAGCAACAAATTATGGCAGTTACTACACCTGAATTAAGAACGAGCAATAACAACTCTAATGATACCAATTTAGTCAATCATCTACTCTTTCTACATCAAAATGATCATCCTGGGCTCATATAATTTATATCTAAAAGATAAAACAGGGCAACAATAAAGAACTGAACAATTAAAGGCAGTTAAACAATTAAACATAATAAAACGGGAAAAACAAAAAAACCACGACGATTTACGCAAATAACCAAAAATGAAACCCTAAGATTTGCAAATAATTTTTCTGACACCAAATTAGGATAAAAGAAAATTTTAAGAAAATTAAAAATATTTTTTTAGATTATTTTTGAATTTTTTTATCAATTAAAAACTATTTAATTCTAATTAAATCCTAAAAATAAAAAAATAGAAACTATTTGAAATTATATTTTTCCTAAGTGAAATAAGTAAAAAGAAAATTTTAGAAAAAGGAATTACTATTTTTTGGCTTTTTAGATTAAAAAGATAAGATTTTCTAAAATATTAGAACTAATTAAAAACTATAAAAATAAATAAAACTATTAAAATAAAATCCTTAAAATTTTATAAAAAATTACACAAAATAAAGTAAAAAAGTGCAGAAATTATTATAAAAATTAAAAATTAAAAGCCTTAATTTTTTTACTTTTTATAAAACTTTAATTAAACTTATTAAAACCTAACCCTAATTGTTAATTAAAACTAATTATACTAATTAAAAACTAAACTAAACACTAACTAAGGACTAACTTTGCAAGGACCCTAAAGGACTAACAGTGCAAATATCTAACTAACGGAGGGAATTAAAATAAAACTAAAAGTTTCAAATTCTACCCTAAAGTCTACCCCGAATTCACCAACAGTCCTTTAAGCCTTAAATAAGTTCAGATTTAAAAAGTGCTAATCACTAAAAGCTTAAAAGAGCAAAGTTTGAGATTAAGCTGGTGTGAACAAAATTAACAAAAGCACTAAGGGCTGAAACTCACTAATAAGCTCTATAAAAGCTTATTAATAAGCTGAAAACAAAAACAAGGGGTTTCCCCTTGGATTTACTAATAAGCTTGTAACAAGCTCATTTTAAGCTCAAAATTAAAAACAAAAGAAGTTCTAAACTGCTTATAACTTGCTTAAACTATTGATGAAAAGAAATCTAACCTAGAAACACTGAAAAGCAATTGAAATAGATGATTAAAATGCTAAACTCAGAAAAACCTTTTAAAAGTACAAAATTATAATAAGCCAAAGGCTCAATAATCAGATATCGGTCTAAACATTTGAAAACTAATTCATTATAAATAAGCTAGCCTAACCAAATCTTAAAAACCTAATCTATAATGCTGGAAAACATAAATTTTAAAAACAAAAATGCTGCAAGGAACATTTGAGCATTTCAAGCTTAATCAATTACTTTTAAAGAGCAAAAACATAAACAAAAAAAAAAAAAGGGCCCTAGAAAATAAGTTGGAAATGGAAATAAGCATTGACATAATCTAAGGGCTACTAGAAAACTCAACATTAACTAAAATTTAGCTTAATAATCCTATAAACACTATCCCTAAATTAGAAAGCTTAAAATTCAGAGAACCTTCACGTGAAGAGTACAGCAGATGCAATGGCACAATTGCAAGAAACTAGATCAGCAATCCTTATGATTCTAACAACCTAAAACACACTCACGATTGAGTGTGTTAAAGCAATTAAAGCACATACAAACCAAAAGCCCCTAGAATAAGAATTAGCAACCTAACTTAAGCCATTTAGGTCCCCTAGTGCTGGAAAGAACATTTTAAGCCATTACTTTTGAATTTTTGGAATATAACTTTTAAAAACTGAATTAAAACTTATTTTAAATGAAAACCTCAATGTTTTTAAGAGTTAATGCTCAAGTGGTTTTGACTTTAATAAGTCAAAATAGTTAAAACCAAACACCCCTTTAGTCAAGACACAATTTGAAAAAAACTTATGATTAATGAAATCTAATTGACACAACCGAAATACCAGATAACTATGAGCTTAAAACTACCCTAACAAACATGAATTAACAACTATATTAAGCTATAATCTAAGATTAAGCTAATCTCTACTAATTTTGGTTTTTTATGGTTTTTAAGACAAATATATGAAAGACTATGATCTAAACTTAATATAAGCAAAAACAGATTAACTAAATAATCTAATAAGCAAAAATTAAAGAGATATAAGCACATAATAAGCTATTATATAAGCAAACAAGCATATCTAAGAAGAAACTATAAGCATATCCTATTAGTTAAATTAAGAAAATACAAGAAATCTTAAAAAAAACGCACTCAAACCCTCTAGCTAAACAAGAGGTCCTAAAGGGCAGCTTCAAGCTCTCCTAGCTTATTGATAAGCTAGGAGTTAAGTCCATAGAGATCCTTCTAGTAATGAATCTCACCTTCCATAAATTCTTAACACCCAAAAGCAAAGGTAAATAAGCCTAGTTCTATGATTTGAATAGATTAATACTGAATTATGCTCTAACTTGAGCTTATGAAAAGTGACAGAAGTAATGAAGAGATTAAAAGAGCTTATTAGCTTATGAAAACAAATGAGAGCTTAGAGACCTAAAAAAATAAAGCTCTTATGATAAAACTGAATTGCATTAAACAAAAGTAATTGATTACAATAACTTATTAAAGAAGTTTACGAAAATAACTGAAATGAAATTACATATTAAAATTAAAGCGAAATTTTAAAAATACTATCTAATCCATTGAACCTACTCCTCGTATCCTTTGTGTTGTGAGTGTAGGAGCTTTTTTATAGCCTGGCCTGCACATTAGCTTGCCATGGATCCCAAGCCATTATTCAATCATCTCACCATAGGATTCTTTAATCATTGAAGAATTGTTGTCAGCCGTTGGATCACGATAATGTGCACACTCAACACACGTATTGCCAGCGGGCAATCCGTGATGAGACATAGGTTGCTTCTTCAGTAGTGAAATGAGAACAAAATTTGGCTTCAACACTTGTGCTTTCTGTGGCCTCTTCTTAACAGAGGCTTCAATAAAGCAATGTTATTATAAAAAGATTATAATATCCCGCCATTATGTAGAAATGACCTCTTGGAAATAAACCAAAATCACCCTTTAATTTCTATTTGCCCTTTGTTTTTGACAGTGTGGTGAAATGGGGAAGAACATGAATAGTGCTTGGGATCTTTTGGCGCCTAAATTCATTTTAACTGAATTCGTGGTAAAATTTGTTTTAAACTTTGGTTAAATTGCAAACTCAGTCCTTGTCTTTCTTTTTCTAAAGTGTAGTGTAAAACTACTTTCAAACATGGCAGTTTCAGTCCCTGTGGTTTATTTAAAAGGGTAATGGGCTAGGGACATGGGCTTAAGGTTTGGGCCTTGGGTTTGTTTTTGGTTTAATGATATCCGGGTAAGGGTTATCTAGGGTTTGTCTTTTATTGGTTGACTTTGGTTGACCACTGTTTGACCATTTTGACTGGGTTCGACTGAGGCTTGACTTTTCTGGCTTCGGCTTTGAATTCTTTGGCTTCTTTTGTACTTTTCTGATTCTCGTGTCCGTGCTTGCCCGTTTTTGACTGTTTTCTTATGATTTTTGATATATCCGTACCTGCACACACAAAACACAAATACAAGCACATTTTTGCCATTTTTGGTCTGTTTTGGGTTTAATTGGTTCCATTTTAAAACAAAAACGATATTTGTATTTTGCACATATCAAACTCCAATAAACCTTCTCGCCAAAATTCCTCCATAATTCAACATCCCATCAAAATTTACTAAATTATCCATCAA
Source organism: Tanacetum coccineum (assembly GCA_026074375.1). Taxonomy (NCBI): domain Eukaryota; kingdom Viridiplantae; phylum Streptophyta; class Magnoliopsida; order Asterales; family Asteraceae; genus Tanacetum; species Tanacetum coccineum. Next base: position 56,865 of record BQNB010003642.1, on the reverse strand, counting down.
ATCGCATCAAGATTGTTCCCCCTCCCCCTTTTCATCACGAGAACTCATCAAAACATATCAATAAACAACATTTCTCACTCAAATCAATCAAAAGCAACAAATTATGGCAGTTACTACACCTGAATTAAGCACAAGCAATAACAACTCTGATTATACCAATTTAGTCAACATCCACTCTTTCTACATCAAAATGATCATCCTGGGATCATCTTAATCTCCAAGAAGCTAGTAGGATCTAAAAACTATAGTTCGGGGAGAAGATCCATTATGATTGCGCTTAATGCTAAGAATAAGCTCAAGATCATCACAAATGAATATCAAAAACCAGACATTGAGTCACCAATAAGAGCATTATGGGAAAGGAACAATGACATGATCATTTTTTAGATCTTGAAAATAGTTACTGATCAAATAAGCAACAACTAAAGCTCTGTTCATTTTGTATCAGCCCTATGGAAAGAACTACAAGAGCATTACTCTCAATTGGATGGTCATAGGATCTATCAACTAACAAATAAGATCACACAGTTAAAACAAACAAATTGCTCAGTTAAGATGTATTATCAGAAGTTAAAACGATTATGGGACGAGGTTGAGGCCTTGGAAGCACCATACATGTGTAGGTGTAAATATGTGTGTGCTAATAGGAGGCTTAATGGTGTTAGAGAAGGTAGAAAGAGGTTGTAGTTTCTAATGGGGTTAGATGAATGCTTCTCAAATGTGAGAGGTCAAATCCTTTTGATGCAACCTTTACCAAATGAAACAAAATCCTATTTGTGATAACCGGTGATTTTTTCTAGGTCTTATTATTCTAAAGTACTATGACTGTATATCTACATACTATGATTTCATCAAATTTCTATGGCAAAACTCATAAGTTGACTTTTGTTGACTTCTATTTCGCTAACAGTTACGGGTTAAACGACTGTCAAATATCAAGTTTCAATAATAATAAATTCACTTTTGATTCAAATTTCTATATTCTAAACATCTACGATCACATTTAATCATTTGCCGAGAAATCTTCCCACGCACAGAGAAAAAAAACATCACCGACGAGTACCGATCGACAAATACTAAATATCACGTTAATACTCCAATAATCCTTAATGAACTTATACTTATAAAGTTATTTTTACATATTTGTAAGGTGGCCCTTACGGATTTTCCATTCTCATAATGTTCTATTTAGTCCTTTAACTTCTTGAATTTTACAGTTTCAGTCAAAGCAGTTACCGTGTTAACGGTAGTCAGTTTATCATATATTTGATCAATAGTTCAATTATTTCTTTAAGAGTAAACTGCAAAAATCATCCCCGTGGTTTGCAGTTTGTAGCACTAATCATCCCTATCCGATACTATTGGCACTAATCATCCCTGAGTGGCAAAAAGGGTCCGGCAAAAATCAATCCCTTAAAAGGGGATGAATATGTCCAAAAAGTTTAACAAAAAACATCCCTTTAGGGATGATTTAATATGATGAACGTTCACCACTCGTGGATGAAAAGAGCCTATAGTAACGGCTAGGGATGATTAGTAGCCAAAATTTTGTAAGCTTTAAAATTCGTTTTTAGAATATAAAGGGTTGTTTGGTTTAAGTATAAAATGGGTCAAAAAGGGAATGACATGGGTTGCTGTCACTTGGTTGACTTTAGCTTAAGTATTAAGCTTGTTTGAGTCTGTTTTCAAAAGGTTTTTAAGTTTAAAAAATGTTTTTCAAGGTTTTCTAAGTCACCACTTAAGACTGTGTTTTTAAAGAAGCTACAAGAGCTTATTTGGATAAGCCCTTGTAGACTTGAGTTTTAGTATCAAAGAAGTGTGTCAATTGTGTGTCTTAACAAGTTTTTAAAGTACCTTGAGTCATTTGACTTCCGGAGTCAAAACTGTCAAAAATTTAAGTGTCATTTTTATAAAAGAAAAAGCCCTTTTTCAAGAACTTAAATCAGCATGTTTAATTAGTTTTTAGCAAATGAAATTTTGGATATAAGCTTTTCATAAGCCCTTTTTAATCTGTTTTAACTTTGTTTTTCCTTTTGAGCTTATTTGACAGCTTATTTTAAGCTGTCAATATAAGCCCCTTTGTTTTAGCTTAGTTGCCCTGGTGCTAAGGGGTTGTTTTTAAGCACACTTTTCTAGCTTATTTGTGAACCTTATCTTGAGTTTTTGGCTTTTCTAAAAAGCCAATAAGCTCTTTGATAAGCCCCCTTATTTTCAGACCTTAAGTCATACTCTAGCTAGCTTATTTTCAGGCCTTAAGTAGGCACTTTGAATTTTTTAAGCATAGAGTAGGAAATAGCTTATTTTTCTTTCCAGCTTATTTTTGTGCTTTTTAATGGCTGTTTTTGTGACCTTAGTTGCTTATTAAGTGTGTTAGTGGCCTATGTTTGCTTATTGATCACTTTCATTGCTTATTTGTTCCTAATAGTCAAAAGAAAAAGCCACATTTAAGCTTTAAGCTTGTTTATGCTTTCTGTCTGTTTAAGCCCTTTTCAGCTTATTTAGTTGTAGATTTTAACTTATTAGTACTTATTTAGGATTAGGATAGACAATTCCTTTTAGCTTATTTATTCAAGTTTTAGCTTATTAGTCCAAGAAGTTCACCAAGACTTAGCCACATTAAGCCTTAAGCTTAATTTAAGCTTCTGTCTAGTTTAAGCTTTTTTTAGCTTATTTAGTTGTAGGTTTTAACTCATTAGTGCTTATTTAGTATAGGTTAGTTAATTCATTCAGCTTATTTGTCCAAACTCTAGCTTATTAGTCCAAAAAGTCAAATGCCAATAGCCATTTTTGCCTTTTAGCTTATTTAAGCTACTGTCTGTTTTAAAAGCTCTTTTTCAGCTTATTTATAAGCTCTCTTAAAAAGTTGTAGTTATAAAAATTGTTAAGCTCAAGGAGCTTAACAAGTTTGTTTGAAAAAGTTTTTGTAAAAAAAAAGGGGAGACAAGGGGAAACCCGGGTGAGCAAGGCTCGAACCCAGGCCTCAACCCTCAACCCGGGCCTCTACCCTCGATACACCTCCCTTTTCATACAAGTCTTACCGCTGCGCCCTTGGGACTTCTCTGTTATAAGTCCCCAAGCTTTAGGTATTTCAAACCCCATTTTAGCTCTTTAACTATAAGCTTTTTCACAGCTTATTTTTGGCTTATTTATACGCCGAACTTTGGGGTTCTTATTTTTCTTAGGTAGTAATTAGGATCTAGTATTTTAGGTAAATTTTTCAGAATTTTTAGAAATAGTTTAGTATTTTTTATAATTTAATTTAGTTAAAAGTTTAAAAAATTCATAAAAAATATAAAAATTATCAAAAAAATATTTTTCTTTTTTAGAAAATTTTCTTTAGTCATATAGTACGTAGGAAAAATACAAAAATTTTCGTAGGGTCATTTTTGTAACTTTTTGATTTTTAAAGAACGGGGCTCGGGTGCGGTTTTTGTCTTGACTCGTTTTTGGGTCAAACGACCTCCGTTTTCAGTCTAGTCTTTTTCATTCTTCGTTATTAGTCCCCTAGAGTAGTTTAGAAGTAAAAATTTCTTTGTAGGGTTAATTTTGAAGATTTTAGGTTTTTAACCCTTTGTTCGGGATTCGTGCTCTCGTTTTTTAGCTTAATTTCATAATTTTTAGGTTTTTCTTAAACGTTTTTGTTTGTTATTGTTTAATTTAACTTTCCACACTCTCAAATCATTTCTCTCATTCAAACTCCAATCTTCCGACTGTATCGATTTTCCAGCACAGCCTCGTTGGGGATTAACGACCCGGGAAAATTCTATACTGCTTCCCGGTTTCATTGATTTTGTTTTTAGACTATACTTACTATATATTTTATATTTTATTATATATTATATATATTATATATATTATATATATTATATATAGTTTATAGCCAATCAATTTTTGGCGCCGTTGCCGGGGAGGCTGTGATACCGATTATCGTTGCGTTTGGCATTTGTGTTTGAAGCTGTGAATATTATCTAAAAAAAAAGTTCAAAAATATTTTCATTTTCTTTGTAGTATAATTATCATTTAAAGAAAAAAAAACCAAAAATATAAAAACATTGTCTTTAATTATCAATAAAATTCACAAATTGGTAAAATACCAAAATATAATATTCTCAACTGAGGTATTATCATAATAACTTCCGGTGAACTTGTTGGTTCCCAATTCGAACAAAAGATTTAAAAAAACTTTGCCTTTTGTGGTCACAAAGCAGGGTACGGGGTTTCACCTATTTAAAGATACACAAACTAAAGAGGGTATAAGGCGGGATGTTCCTAGGAACTACGACACCTAAAGGAAAAAAGGTATTTTTTAAGCTTCGCGCTTTCCTATTCCTCCGCTCCTTTGTGCGTTTTTCTTTTCGAAGAGTTACCGAGAAGCTTGTCGATTATTAGGTTTAAGTTGTCTTCTTCGTTGTCCGTTATTAAAATAAATTGTGAATTTACCTTTGATAAACCAAAAACCAAAAAAATTAGTGTAAATTTTCTTTCTTAGTGTATGCACACTCGTTCCCAAACTCGTAATCTTCATAATCAACAACAACAGGCCCCACCAGCTGTTGTTGAACCATTCAATCTTGAAGACCCTTTTGAAAATCCACCACCTCCTCCCCCACCTCCAATGGATGATCAACGTACCATGGCTCAATTGCTCGAAGCACCCACCGAGGGGTACGAAGATGCAATTGTAGTTCCTGAAATCAATGCTAATTTTGAGTTGAAGCATGGTTTAATCAACCTCGTTCAAAACAAGCAATTCTTCGGACATGACAAAGAAGATCCTCATGCCCACATCCGATATTTCAACAAGATCACTTCTACGATGAAGTTCCCGAACGTCCCGAGTACGTCGGTAAAGCTTATGCTTTTCCCATTTTCCCTCGAGGGGGCAGCCCGGATTTGGCTTGAAAAAGAACCCCCTCGATCGATTCAAACATGGGATGATCTTGTTTCAAAATTCATCAACAAATTTTTCCCTCCTTCCAAAACCACAAATCTTCGAAATGAAATCACGAGATTTCAACAAAGATTTGATGAGACGTTTTATGAAGCATGGGATAGATTTAACGATCTTCTTCGGGCATGTCCACATCATGGATTTTCTGAGTTGCATCAACTTGATACATTCTATAATGCCTTGAACTCTAACGATCAAGATTCGTTAAATTCCGCCGCGGGTGGCAACTTTTTGGACAAAATGCCTCGTGATTGCCTTAGAATCATTGAAAGCAAGTCCAAAGTTCGTAATTCACGCAACAAACCCGTTGTTGCCAAAGTGAGTGCGAGCACTTCCACCCCCGGAATCTCTTCCGAAGTTGCTGAGTTAAAAGAAATGGTGAAAGCTTTACTCCTTGACAAGAAAAATCAATCTCCCGCTCCTACTCCTGTCAAAGCGGTTGAGGAAAGTTGTGTTACTTGCGGTGGTGCTCATTCCTACCAAACTTGTCCAGCCACTTCTGGCAATGTTTATAGAGATAATATCCAAGAATATGTCTCTCAAGCAGCCGCAGCTAATTTCAAACCAAGGAAACACCGGTATCGAGCCCCGGATTTCAAAATCAAATTCGACCACCCGGTTTTTTCTCGTTCAAAACAATCATATGCAAAATCAAGGTAAACAATCAGAATTCGTTACAACCAAAACAGAGGGAATTTCAATCAACCTCCAGCCCCCCCCCCATACCAACCCCCGGTATCATCAAGGTCAAATCTATCGACTCATGTTGTTCAACCTCCTGCTTATCACAGCCCCCCTATCAAGTCCACTTCCTCAAATTCAAGTGTGTATCAAATGAGATTTTGATAGCTACATAAAAGCTAATGATGCTGTGATGAGGAACATGCAAACTCAAGGTCAAAACATGCAAAATCAATTGACCAATCTCACGGACATGCTTTCCAAATTTGTCACTTCCAATACCGCCTCTACTTCGGGAACTCTTCCTAGTAACACCGTTACTAACCCGAAGGAGGATTTAAAGGGTATTACCACTCGAAGTGGTGTAGCTTACAAGGGACCCACGATTCCTACTACTTCTTCTCCTAAAGTAATGGAACGTGAACCCGAGGTCACAAAGGACACGATGCTTCCTACTAATAACGGAAGCACCAAAGACGTCCCACCTCCGGTTGTCCCTATTGTCTATCATGAATCAATCTCTAAGCCCGCAAATGCTCCAGTTAGTGCTTCAAGGCCTAACCAAAAAGCATCAATTCCATTTCCTTCAAGAAGAAATGATGAAAGACGTCGTGAGAAAGCTAACGACCAAATTGAGAAATTCTATGAAATCTTTCGAGATTTGAGTTTCGAAATTAGCTTCACGGATGCCTTGATGCTTATGCCAAAGTTTGCCTCGACTCTAAAAACCTTAATCGGAAACAAGGAAAAGTTGAGTGAAATGGCTAGAACTCTATTGAACGAGATTTTGTAGTCGTCGATTTTGAGCCTGACCCCCGAGTACCTCTAATTCTCGGGAGGAGTTTCTTAAAGACAAGTCGTGCATTAATCGATGTATACGAAGGTGAGATAACCCTTCGTGTTGGCAGAGAGGCCATTACATTCAATCTGGACCAAACTTCCTCTCTTTCCGAACTAACCCCGACTTGCATGACGCTTGAATTAGCGGACCGTTCAATCTCTAAACCAATCGGTATCGCTGAAGACGTCTATGTGACGGTGGGAAAGTTCCAATTTCCTACAGATTTCGTAGTCGTCGATTTTAAGCCAGACCCCCGAGTACCCTTAATTCTCGGGAGGAGTTTCTTAAAGACAAGTCGTACATTAATCGATGTATACGAGGGCGAAATAACCCTTCGTGTTGGCAAAGAGGCCATTACATTCAATCTGGACCAAACTTTGAGGTACACGGCTGATTACAATCATATGACGGCAAACCAAATTGACGTCATTGATATGGCTTGTGAAGAATACTCTCAAGAAGTTCTTGGTTTCTCAAATGTGATCTCAAGTGGCAATCCCACTCCTTTCTATGATCCAATTGTCTCTACTTCTTCCCCAACTTTAACTCCATTCGGGGACAGTGACTTTCTCCTTTTTGAAGAAGCCGACTCTTTTCTTGCTTTAGAGGATGATCCAACTTCACCGGAAGTTGATCCAACTTATTATGACCCTGAAGGGGACATACTTCTCCTCGAAGCAATTCTCAATAGTGAACCACTTACCACCTCTTCAGGAATTATTTCCAGACACTCGAAAAGATCTTAAGATTTGTGAAGCAAACCATGAAAAATCTTCCGTTAATGAGCCCCCTGAGGTTGAACTCAAGGACTTGCCACCTCATTTGGAATATGCATTTTTGGAGGGTGACGACAAGTTACCCGTCATAATTGCAAAAGACTTGAAAAATGAGGAAAAGGCAGCTCTAATCGAGGTTCTTAAGTCCCACAAGCGAGCCATCGCTTGGAAACTTTCTGATATCAAGGGTATCAACCCAGAGTTTTGTACACACAAAATTCTCATGGAAGAGGACTACGAACCTACGGTTCAGCATCAAAGACGGGTAAACCCAAAAATCCACGACGTCATCAAGAAAGAAGTTGAAAAGCTTCTTGACGCCGGATTGATTTATCCGATCTCTGACAGTCCATGGGTAAGCCCGGTGCATTGTGTACCAAAAAAGGGTGGCATACCTTCCCCGTGAAAAATGATGAAAATGATCTTATACCGACTCGATTGGTCACAGGGTGGAGAGTGTGCATCGACTACAGAAAGTTGAATGAAGCTACCCGAAAGGACCACTTCCCACTTCCCTTCATGGACCAAATGCTCAAAAGACTCGCGGGAAACCAATTCTATTGTTTCCTCGATGGCTTTTCGAGTTATTTCCAGATTCCCATAGACCCGAAGGACCAAGAAAAGACAACCTTTACTTGCCCATATAGAACATTTGCCTATCGTCGCATTCCTTTGGGCTATGCAATCACCCCGACACGTTCCAACGATGTAGATGCAATCTTCCAAGACAAGATCGAAAAAACGATGGAAGTGTTATGTGAGACATATTCAGTCTCGGGGATTCTTTCTCTACATGCCTATCCCATTTGGACAAAATGTTAAAACGGTGTGAAGACACCAATTTGGTCCTAAACTGGGAGAAAAGCCATTTCATGGTAAAAGAAGGCATTGTTTTTCGGGACACAAAATCTCTAAATCAGGAATTGAGGTCGATCGAGCTAAAGTTGATGTTATCGCCAAGCTCCCTCACCCGACTACTGTGAAAGTACCTAAATATTTCTTGGCACGCCGGTTTTTTACCGAAGATACCATACAAGATTTCTCAAAAATAGCCCGCCCAATGACATCCTTTAATACACTTAAAAGAAAATTGACCGAGGCTCTAATTTTGATTGCTCCTGACTGGGACTTGCCCTTCGAACTCATGTGTGATGCAAGCTACTTTGCAATTGGGGCAGTCCTAGGGCAACAAATAAACAAGCATTTCCAACCAATTTACTATGCCAGCAAAACAATGACCGAAGCTTAAGCATACTACACTACGACCGAAAAAGAATTGCTTGCGTTAGTATACGCTTTTGCGAAGTTCTGGTCATATCTCATTTTGTCCAAGAGCATAGTGTATACTGACCATTCTGCTATAAAGTATCTCTTCGCTAAAAAGGATGATAAGCCAAGACTAATACGGTGGATCCTTTTGCTCCAAGAATTCGATGTTATTATCCGAGACAAAAAAGGAGCAGAAAATCTGGTCGTCGATCATCTGACTTGAGAACCCTCATCAAGATAAACTCAAGAACAAGGAAATCATGAAAACATTTTCCCTTGAAACTCTTGGATCGATTGCTCTTCTTGTTAATAGTACCCCGTGGTTTGCAGATTTTGCAAACTACCATGCGGGGAATTTCATTGTCAAGGGAATGTCATCCCAGCAGAAAAACAAGTTTTTCAAAGATGTCAAACACTACTTTTGGGATGACCCCTTTTTGTTCAAAATATGTGCGGATCAAGTGATCCGGCGGTGTGTGCACGACAAAGAAGCTCTTGACATACTCGAAGCTTGCCACAATGGACCCAAGGGTGGAAATCACAGGGTAAATCTCATCGCCAGAAAGGTCTTTGATGCTGGTTTCTTTTGGCCCACTATTTATAAAGATGCACACGAGTTGGTTAAAAATTGCGACTCATGTCAACGTCAGGGAAAAATTTCACAAAGGGATGAGATGCCTCAAAATTCCATCTAAGTTTGTGAAATATTTGACATTTGGGGCATAGACTTCATGGGACCATTCTCATCATCAAAAGGAAACAAATACATACTTGTGGCTGTCGATTACCTGTCAAAATGGGTTGAAGCAAAGGCGCTCCCCACAAACAACGCCCGAGTAGTTTGCAAATTTCTTAAATCTCTCTTTACCAGATTCGGTGCCCTTTGTGCCATCATAAGTGATCGTGGAACACATTTTTGCAATTACCAGTTTGCAAAGGTCATGCTTAAATACAGTGTCACTCATCGTCTCTACACCGCGTATCACCCGCAGACAAGTGGGCAGGTTGAGGTATCGAATCGTGGCTTAAAAAGATTTCTAGAAAGGACAGTAGGCGATAACCGTACCTCTTGGTCAGACAAACCGGATGACGCTCTCTGGGCCTTTTGTACAACATACAAAACACCCATTGGGTGCACTCCGTACAAGCTTGTATATGGAAAGGCATGTCATCTGCCGGTTGAGTTGGAGCACAAAGCTTACTGGGCCCTTAAGCATGCAAACTTTGATCTCAAGACCGCAGGAGATCAACGCAAAGTTCAACTCAATGAATTAAATGAACTGCGTGATCAAGCCTACGAAAATTCTTTGATTTACAAAGAGAAAACTAAGAGGATCCATGATGCAAAGATCAAAAACCGCGTTTTCAACGTCGGTGATCAAGTCCTCCTCTTTAACTCAAGATTGAAAATTTTCTCCGGCAAGTTGAAATCCCGCTGGTCAGGACCATTTACCATTGTTCAAGTCTTTCCGTATGGCACCGTTGAGTTATCCCAAAACTCCGGGCCAAACTTCAAAGTAAATGGTCATCGTCTGAAGCACTATTTTGGAGGGGATGTCCCTGCTATGGATATCCCGGATCTCCAAACCTTCCCTAAGGACAATTAAATTCAGGGATTGGGTCAAGCTTAGTGACCCTAAACAAGCGCTTCGTGGGAGGCACCCCATGCTTATCCGTAGTTATATTAATGAATAAGTGTTTTTGTTGAGAGGAAGCTTGCCTCTTTCCTATCTCGTGTTTTGTGTTTTGTGTGTTGTATGTCCAGGATGTCCCGGATTTTTGAAGCCTCTCGTGCTCGCGGTTTTTGTCCTTCGATCACAAGAGCTTCAAATCCTCAGCTTCATTTTGGGAATCCGATATCCAAATCTTATCGACTAACGTTTATCTTTAAGCATACTTAATAAACGGCTTAGGATTTACGTAGAAACCCTTCGTAAAAAATTAAGGTCAATGTTTCATTCTAGTTTGGAGGGGATCTTCAATTTTATTATGCCTGCAACTGTTGTTTTCGCGTAATCCTGTTTTTACCACCAAAATTTCAAAAAAATGAAAAAATTAAAAAATTTTCAAAAATAAAATAAGTGTTTTGTCACAATTTTGACTTTCCTGCTGGGTAGAATAAGAGTAAATTTTGACTCGATCGAGCGTGTTGAGCTCTAGCTTGTTCCTTAACTTTTAGACTAAGCGTTCACGAATATTTGCGAAGAACGAAAAATGATAGAGTTAAGTATGAGTTGGATGCTAAACAAGGATTATTTGGAAAGCTTAAGAGCTCATATGTGTAATTTGTCACTTTTTCTCCCATAAGATTCTAACCTGACTAATTACGTGCTACTTTTGAAAATTAAAACTTAAATCAATAATTTTTTATATAGTATTATAGCAAAAATTTTAGACTTAGTTCAAAATCTATTACTTGAATTTTTCAAAAAGTCTCGTTCTTTCCAAAAAAAAAAAAAAAAACAAATGATAAAAATGCAAAAATATAATAAATATAAAACTGTGGGTTGGATAAAAGTTTGCTGTATTTGCCGGCTCACAACCGATGTTACAGCCGTTCTAAGATAAACCCTCGTAAGAATACTTATCCTGAGGAATGATAAAAGTTTGTTGCATCTTGGACCGGCTCACAACCGATGTTGCAGCCTTCTAAAAGGTCGAGGGTTACAATTTTGGTAAATAGTTAATGTTAGGTGTGAATAAAAGATCTCTTTTTGTTAAACTCAAATATGCTTTTGAACTTTGGCTATTAACTATAATTTTTAATTTAAGCTATGTGTTTACAGGAAAAACCTGAGAGTTTTTCGAAACCCTAAGGTCCGTTGGGTCCGTTACTAGTCTTGTGGTGGTGTCAAAAGGCACGTGTCACTTTAACCGCAAGGGTTGGGATGTGCGAGACGAAAGTGCTACAGGGATTATCTGCCTTTAAACTCATATCTCTCGAGTGCGAACGTGAAAATAGAATTATTGCAAACATTGATTCCATTGGTGAAAATTCAAAATAGCACACACATTAAAGATGTAAATTGTCGGGAGTGAAAAGTTTACAAATTGCAAATATGAGTAGTGTTAGCATCTTAACTCATAATTAACAGTGATTTCGTTTTAAGCTTGGTTTGGAATAAGTGAAAAGTCAGGAACGACGAATTTATCCTTTTTCGGGGCATTCTCGGATCGAAATGCATCTTGTTCTATAATCCCTCAAAGTTATTAAAATAACGAAAGTCAAAACGTTCTAGGAAACTGAAATACCAAAAAGCTGGTAGAATAGGGTAATATAAAAAATTGTAAAGACGAGGGATTTTCAAAATCTTTGAGTCTTTAATTTCCTTCGATGAACACTTAGCTTACTTTTCAAGTATTAGCTCGAGGTGTTCGAGTTCTTATTATTTTATCCTACTGCTTACTTCATAGTATTGCGTGCGAACGGCCATACCTTAGATGAGAGGAGATTATGGTATCTGTATATTACCCTTACCTTTTACCCTTTGAAAAACGAGCTAAACATAACCAAAACGGATTAAAATGCATATACGCTTGTTTTGCTAAATGTATAGTCAGGAACGGATATAAGAAAAGGGCGGAAAAACGAAGCCAACAACGGACAAAAACCCTGACTCGGAATGGAAAAGCAGGAAAAAGACAAAGTCAAAATCCAAGCCCAAGCCTGAAAAAGTCAACCCAAGTCAACCCCGAAGCCAAAAGTCAAAGAAATATAAGTTTAGGGACTGAACTTGTAAAACCCTAAACTTATATTTAAAGAAGAAAAGAGGAAAAAAGAAGACAAGGGCCAAACTGCCATTATGGGAAAGTTGTACTCCAAGGGGCAAAGCTGCCAACTCTCCTAACTTATAGCCATAAGGACGAGTGATGCAATTGTTGTTATAACTCTCGGGGACTTAATTTGCCAAGTCCCCAAAAGTTATAACAACACAAGGACGATGAATGCAACAAGGCATATCACTTTGAGGGACCTATGTTGCCCAAACCACAAACTTTCCCCCAACATTCAAAGATACTGTATATCTTCTTCATTTTCCCGCCTAAAACCTACAACCCCACAAGCTGTCGTTTTCTACCTCGTTTGACCTCCACAATACATCCAAACCTCTCACCATCTCATAGCCCCACTCCCACATGGGATTGCCATGTTGGCAATCCAAACCCACACAAAAATAATCTTATTGGTTCTATAACATTCGGCTTGGAGGGCAAGGAAAATGGAGGGCTGAGATTTGCTTGACTTTACACACCCACAACAAACACAACTCTCTTTTATGTGTCTACAAGAAAGCACAAGTGAAAGAAGACAAGAAGAACAAGCCTAGTCGTATTTTCTACTATAAAAAGCTTTGTAAAGCCATTGTGGCTGCCATGTAGTTTTTAGTAGTTTTCATATAGTTTAAGTGTAGTTTTAAAGAAGTTTTTATTAAAAGTTTTTTTTTACTTGTAATTCACCTTGAGTTAATGAAAATTTCAGCAAGTTTTTCTTATTGTGTTCTAAGTGTTTCTTAAAATTCTTTAAGCTTTCAGTTAAGCAATCTTGATAACCTGTTTTTAGAAAATCTTTTAAGGAAAATAAAAGAAAAAGAAAGGGGACAAGGTACTGTTTGAATCAAGCATGGAGGAATAAGCAAATGTGGATGGCTTATTGGGTTTTTGCTTAGTCTTAGCTTAATTATAAGCTGGGGTAGGAAATTTAGAGCTATTTAGGTCCCAAAGATCCTTTTTGAGAAAAGGATCAAAGGTACATTTCCTTTTAACTTTTGCTTATTACTGTAGCAATAAGCTTGTTTAGCTTATTTTTTTTTGCTTAATACTGTTTTTTTATGCTTATATGTGTTTATGCTGAAGTATGCTTAATAGTGCTTTTCATTTCATGTTTATGCCATTTGATCAAAATCTGCCTAGTATAGCTTATAAACTGTCTAGCTTATTATCTTATTTTTAAGTGCTAATTAGTTCTGTCTTTTACTTCTTTATTGTTTAATATGGTTTAAGTAGTATTTGTCCTTCCAAAATTTCAGTTTAAATTAGCTCTTATAGTTTTTAAAAGTCACTTTTAAAAATTTAAGGGGTGTTTGGGTCAACTTGAAAAACGGGTCAAAAATGCTTTGTGTATGGGTTATGGTCACTCAAGTAGTTTAAGCTTAAGTATTAAGCTTGTTTTAAGCTGTTTTTATAAGTTTTAAAGTTTTAAAATTGTTTTTCAAAGGTTTTATAAATCATTTTTCAAGCTGTGGTTTCTAAAAAAGGTATACAATGGCTTATTTGAATAAGCCATTGTGTGTTTGAATTTTAGTTTAAAAAGTGTAGTTTTTGTTTATCCTTGGTGTGTCTTAAACAAACTGTCACAAACCCTTGGTGTCATTTGACTTTGTGCAGTCAAATCCACCAAAGATTTTAAGAGTCAAATTTTTTATCTAAAAGCCATTTTCAATCTTAAATATCAGCAGGTTTTTATGATTTTTAAAAGTCAAAAATTGGTGCACAAATCCATTTGCTAGGGTACTTAAGCTGTTTTAAGCTTATTTTTGTATTTGAGCTTATTTGACAGCTTTTAAATAAGCTGTCAAATAAGCCCCTTGATTTTAGCCTTAATCTCCCCTGGTGCAAGGGGGAGATTTTAAGCCCTCTTTTCCTAGTTGTTTAGTGTACTTAAGCCCAAGTTCTTGGCTTATTTTGAGAGCCCATAAGCTCTTAGAAAAGCTTGCTAAGTTTCAGCCCTTGAAAAGCTTATTAGATAGCTTATTCTTAAGCCATAAGTTGCCTTTGGACTGTTTTTGCTCAAGTTAAGTGTAGGGATTGCTTATTTCATCTCTTAGCTTATTCAGCTTATGTCATAAGCTCATTTGATTCCTAGCAGCTTATTTTGATTAAGTAGTTAGTTTTTTGTGCTCATTACCCTTTTTCTTAGCTTATTTGAGTGCCAAGTTTAGCTCTTTTAGCCTTTTAAAGCCTCATTTAGTTCTGTCAAGCTTAAGCCTTTTAACAGCTTATTTAGTTTTAGCTTTTAACCTTTTTAGCTTATCTAGGTTAGGTTTAGACCCTTTTTAGCTTATTTAATCCAAGTCCTAGCTTATTTGTCCACAAGTGCCAAATGACTTAGCTTTATTTAAGCCTTAAGCCCTTATTTAGCATTCTGTCACTTTATAAGCTGATTTTAAGCTTATTTATAGCTTTTCATAAAAAGCTGTAGTTGACAAAGTTGTTAAGCCCCACGAGCTTAACAACTTTGCTTTACAAAGTTTTCGAAAAAAAAAGGAGACAAGGGGTGACCCGGGTGAGCAAGACTCGAACCCGGGTCTCGACCCTCGTACACCCTTCTTTGTACACACACACACCGCTGCGCCCTTGGGACTTTTCTGTCATAGTCTCAAGGGCTTAGCAATTTATAGTCATTTTTGGCTTTTAAGCCATTAAGCTGTTAACAGCTTATTGAGGGCTTATTTATAAGCCAACTTCGTGTTTCTTATTTTTCTTAGGATAGTTAAAGTGTCTAGTATTTTTTGTAAAAATTTCAGAATTTTTCGAAGTCATTTAGTATTTTTTACAATTTAATTTAGTTAAAAGTTTTAAAAATTCATAAAAAATACAAAAATTATCAAAAAAATATTTTTCTTTTTTAGAAAATTTTATTTTGTCATATAGTTTGTAGGAAAAATATAAAACTTTTCGTAAGGTCATTTTTACAACTTTTCGTTTTTTAAAGAGCGGTCCGGGTGCGGTTTTTTGTGTTGACTCGTTTTTGGGTTCTCAAAGCGGAAACTCCCGTTTTCGTCTAGTCTTTTTCATTCTTCGTTTTTGTTCCCTAGAGTAGTTTAGAAGTAAAAAATTTCTTGTAGGGTTTACGTTTAAAGATTTTAGGTTTTTCCCCCTTTGAACGGGATTCGTGCTCCCGTTTTTCAGCTTAATTTAGTAATTTTTAGGATTTTCTTAAACGTTTTAGTTTGTTATTGTTTAATTTGACTTTTCCACACTCTCAATTCAATTCTCTCCTTCAAACTCAAATCTTCGACTGTTTCGATCTTCCAGCACAGCCTCATTGGGGAATTAACGACCCGGGAATAGTTTATACTGCTCCTGGCATCATTGATTTTGATTTTTGTTTTTAGATTATATATATTTTATTATATTATATTATATATATAGTTTTAAAGAATTAAAAGTTATCAATCAGCGCCGCTGCCGGAGAGTGAAAATTTAATCTTGATTTTTATTTGATATTTTGGTTTTTAACATTATATTAGATCTAACCCTTAGGATTAGTGTAATTTAGATTAGTATATAATTATGTATAATTTTGTATATTATGTATATTTGCTTGTATATTTGTGTGTTTAATTGTTTATGTATTTAATTGTTTTTTCTAATACATTGTTCTGGTCGATAACCCGATACGGCGTATCCACTTTCATTGGATACGGTGTATCCAACTTTCTATCCAATATAGCGTATTCGTTCAAAAGATTAATATGGCGTATTCAGTTCCATTGAATAGGCGTATCGATCATCTGATATAGAATTAGAATATGAGATTTCGTATTTGATTTCCGTGCCTAATCTTTTCTATCTTTCTTCAGAGCAAATCCTACTGATATTTTTACCTTTGTCACAGATCATACTTATCAGAGCTAGTTGATTGAAGAAGATACTATAAGAAGTTATGGCAGAACCGACTTTAAAGGAATTCATGGAAAAAGCTTAAATTGAATCAAATCTTTCTAATACCAATGACGATATGGACATTGAACTCAATAAGGAATTTTTGATGGAATTGTAAAAGAATACATACCACGGACGATTTGACGAATACGTTGTGGACCACATTGCTAAGGTGCTCGAGATACTTGATTTAATCAACATTCCTGGTGTGGACACACATCGGCTACGCATGAAGGTTTTTCTTCTCTCGCTGGTTGACGATGCACGACAATGGTGGATGAATGAGGGAGAAGGAAAAATCACCACTTAGGAAGAACTTATTGATAAATTTTTTTATAAATTTTATCCCGATTCGTACGATGGGGAAGATGAAATGTTGGACGACGAAGATATTTGGGGGATCGATCCGCTTGAATTCATATCACGAGTGAATTCGTCATTCGAAAACCATAGGAAAGTGGATGGAAGAACTAAAAAGGTATTATTCCATGCTTGGATGAATGGAAGTTGGAATAAAAGACGAATTGATGACATCATCTTAAGTAGTAATGACACAACTACTAACTCGTTCTTCAAGCCTTATTTGAAAACTTGAGAAAAGAACGATATTGAAAAAGAAGGTGAATGAAGCCAGATGAAGCGCAAATGCATCAATAGTAATTTGGAAGAAAAGGTTCTAAATAACACATCTAATTCTAACGATGAGCAACCTAACAAAAAGGTGTGCAAAGCAGAAAAGTTTGAAGCTATAAAATATTCACTTGGACCCAACGAAGAATACATTGCTATAAGAAGGTGTGAATATAATGCTTGGGAAAGAAACAAAGATTGTATGTCTCGAATCTATCAAGAAATTTTTCAGAATAAGGACAACGGATGGAAGGTGACGCGCACCAACTGAAGAAGCTAAAAGGAAAAAGTCTAACTTAAAGACTTTGCTGTAAACAAAAAGTGCTTCCCGGGAGACAACCCGGATTGTTATTTATTTTTATCGAGTTTGTCTTCCCAAACATCAATACGGCGTATCCGCTCCATACCATACGGCGTATTGAATGTCTAGACGTTATCAGTCTTTTATTTTTATGCACTTTAAACATTATTGTCAGTTCTGTCAATACGGCATATTCATGCACATGATACGGCGTATTCAACAGACTGACCCATATTTAAATACTTTTTACAGGTTCCTTAATACGGCGTATTCTGATTATGGATCGATCTATTGGTTCTGTATTTGTTATTTTTTAGCTTATTTAAATTAACCGTAGATACCCGAGATAGCATTTTGCAATTTTTCCTATATTTTGCACAAGACCTCGCTGAAAAGAAATCAAAAATGTTGGTGAAGTATCTACAATCTGGAAATCTGGAAGGTTAGAGTCTTGAAACCTCAAGACGGCTGTTCAACACACAATCTTGCTCAAAAAAAATAATCAACATGGAGAATTTACCGAGCAAAATATCAGAGGAGTTTCTCATTCTAATTCTTTTAAATTCCCGTTTTTAACGTTTTATCTATACAACGAGGACGTTGTATAATTCCAGTGGGGGGGGGGATGGAGTTAAAATGTATATTTGTCTTATTTTTCACACTAAAATGCTTAAATTATGCTCAAATTTAAAAAAATTTCAAGCATACTTTTGTGAAATTACTTCATACATAACCTGCACACAACAACCCTTATTAGATATTGTGAGGATTTAACCTTATAATGTTTACTTAAATTCCATAAAATATGAGTGTGCCGGTGATGTTGTAGACTTTAGAACTTGGCTTGGTATATCTATTCGAGACGATAATAATGAGTATTATGAATTTAGACGAAGTAACTTGATTAAATTGGTAAATTTCTATGATTACACCCAAAAAGCCTATACATGTTATTTTATTAACTAACTACACTGGTTAGTTAAATCCCCGTATAAACCCTTTGTTTACTCTCATCTTAAGAGTAAGATACCCCTAGAAAAACATGTAGAGCCAATCCTTTAGGTATAACACCAACTGTTTGTTTCGTTACACCTTTACACCTTAGCATATCCTATTAGATTAAGTCCATTTATCAGCTGCTAGTTGCTTAAAGTGTAAAGTATGTATTTCCCGGGTCTTGTGTCAATTTTCTATCTTTGGTACGGTTGAAAAGAAATTTGCACATTGCAAATTGGAATGTATAAAGTAGTCAAAACTCATGTATTTTTACTACCAACACAATTATTGGTACGTCCGAAGAATGACGAATTATCGAAGGAAGTATCCGGAGTTATTATGATCGTGAAGATGGTGAAATTACACCGAGTTTCATAGTATAGTATAGTGAAAAAAAAAATTTAAAAAACAAAAAAATTAGAAAAACGCAACAAAAAAAGAGGAGGAAATTTTGAAGATAATCGTTTCACAAAAGCTTAGACCGAAGGAATTATATGAAGGATCGATTATTTGTTGATACATCTTATAAGTCAACGATGTAAAGTTTTGTATAAAGTGGTAGATATCGCCACTTGTCTTGTAAAAGTATCTAAAGTATGGGATGATTGGGAAGTTGACTGTTACGGGAACGCCAACTCTGGTTGTTGTTTTTTTATCTATGATCAAGACGTTTGTAAATAGTTGTGTCTTAGTCTTGGTAACGTTCGGGAAAAAAAGTATCTAGCAACTTATATCTTGGACCTAGTCTATTTGTTTCGTAATTTTTGTTTAAACATTCAATTAATTCCTTTCCTAATCATTAACCATGGGTTGTACGCGGAATGAGGATGTGTACAAGCTTGCTGCTATTTCCATTTGTTACGGGCCATGTATGCATGTCTCAGCTACTTGTTGGTTTATTACATATTGGTGAAATTTAGATGATCCCTCCCTATATGATTCTTCATCCCTATCACTTGGTTAAACCTGAATTGAGGATGTGATTTCGAACAAACATGTCTATTCCGTCGTATACGGGCCATGTATGTGTGCTTCAGCTTCCTTGTTGGTGTGGTACTTTTGGTTATGAAAGATTATTAGAATGATCTCAACCTAAGCCTATATTAAAAAAACCCATTTTACGGTTTATAAATTGTTACTCCCTTAGCTCTGTGGTGGAGATGTGTTCCTTAACAAAGCCTTATGATAGAATACTCGTCACGATCGAGCAATTGAGTGAATTAGTTACATGTTACCACATAGATTAATTGAGTAATTTGAGTGTTTTCATCTTCTTATTTCGTGAGATGTTTGGTTGTGTACTTGTAGTAGATCAAATAAATGATTTAACGAAAAATATCCTTACGGATACATTTTTATAGACTTCTAAAGGCTACTTGAGGACAAGTAGGATTCAAGTGGGGATTTGCTGGACCGCTGATGACATCAAATAACGTCACTTTTATAGCATCATTTATCCCATGTAAATAACCTATTTTATATAATTATTTCAAAGAATTATCACTTAATCGTTTATATTTGAGAATTGCAGTAATTATGGAGCACTTGGTGAAAGTTAACTAAAAGTCACATATTCTGGAGCTTAAACGAAGATATTTGAATATTACAGTTCTGACAACCAATACGCCATATCTATCAAGGAAGATATGGCGTATCTGTGCCTGCACTTCACCAAAGACTACGAAGAAAACAAGATCCAATACGCCGTATCCAGAAAGACCAATACGCCGTACTCAAACCATATGGAAATAAAATATCCTGGAAGATATCAAACGTGATCCCAACTCCAAGAAATCCCCAATACGCCGTATCGAAGACTTTCTATACGCCGTATCGATCTTTTTCCAGACCTTATAAATAGAAAACTCAAAAACAAGTTTTAAGTGTGCTAAATCATATTCTCGATACCTAAACCACAAAAGTCGACTTTTAGAGGAGAAAAAGAGAAGAAGAGGTCTTGCAACGCGATTAATTCCATAGGAGACAACGTGTAATTTCTTGTACTCTTGTAATCGTTCAGTTTTTGGTAGCATTCGTTAACTCGGTTAGGTTACCTTGGCTAAATTATTACTTTTGTATTAATTATGACGTTTGAAGGATAATACCTTCGGGTATTAGCCATTATTTTGAAGATCTTAATGTTTGGTTTGTTTATCTCGATTTCTTTATTTATCGTTGATTGCTTGTTTATGTTTATCAATATACTTGTTTACGTGCTTAAGTATGTGACCTATCATTCAACTAGGTCTAGTCTTACATATTTAATGCGCTGCAACTTTGGTGTTGTTTGGGCGTAGGCTAAGAGTCCGGGATAGCTCTCCATATTGCAATTTATATATCTAGAATCATATGATCACATATATTTACCTATATTTGCCTTTAGTTTAGTGAGCTTAGTTGAGCCATAAGGTGACCTTGGTATCAATGAGTACGTTCTTATTCTATTGGTAAGGACTCGGATAGTGGACTACTAGTATATAAAGAGCCGTTAAGTAGTAAATGGGTAAAGTCTCTATGAGCTAGGGTTTAACAAGATCACCACTGCTTTAATCCCTAAAATAGATTATAATAAGCAAATAAGGATGCTTTATGCGGATGCGTTTAATTATGGCAGAATTCTTCGTGTCTAGGTCTTAGGAAGAAGTATCGCCTAAGTCTTAAGAATGATATGCCGCCTCGAGATAAGTAATCATTACACTAAATAAACAAACCAACGTTCTGATTGGATTAATAATGGTTAAAACAGTTTTTTATATTTGGCTAGACCGCTATTTTATCTTCTGTTAATTTGCTTGCGTGTGTTTTAGTGTCTTGAATTGGTTTTAGTCACCACTAAACCCGTGCCAGTCTCTCAAACGAAAAACCCCCTTTATCCATTAGATTTAGGAATTAACATAGGTTTAGCATAGGTTTAGCATAGATTAGACTAACTTAGATTAGAAAAACCAAAGTATTAATAAATTGAAAGTGTTCCTCGCTCTTAGTGATCGACACCCTACTTACCACGAAACTCCCACAGACTGCGTACACTGACTGTTAAAGTGTTCTTTTTGGTTAAGTCGGAAAAATATATATTTAAAACTTGAATCATAATTTAACACCACACAATGACACAATCAGGTTTTTGGCGCCGTTGCCGGGGAATGAGAATTAATCTTGATTTTTATTTAATATTTTGGTTTTTAGCATTAGATTAGATCTAACCCTTAGGATTAACGTAATTTAGATTCTGTATAATTCTGTATATTCTGTATATTTGCTTGTATATTTGTGTGTTTAATTGTTTGCGTTATTTAATTGTTTTCATAATACACTGTTCTGGTCGATAAACCGATACGGCGTATCTACTTCCATTGGATACGACGTACCCAACTTTCTATCCAATACAACGTATTCTTTCAAAAGGATTAATACGACGTATTCAGTTCGATTGAATACAGCGTATCGATTATCTGAAATAGAAGCTAAATTTTCGTATTTGATTTCCGTGCTTAATTTTTCTATCTTTCTTCAGAACAAATCATGCTGATATTTTTACCTTTGTGATAGATCATACTTATCAGAGCTAGTTGATTGAAGAAGATACTACAGAAAGTCATGGCAGAACTGCTTCTAAATAAATACATAGAGAAAGCTCAAACTGAGTCAAATCTTTCTATTAATAATACCAATAATGATATGAACATCATACTCAGCAAGGAATTTTCGACAAAGTTACAAGTCAATGCATACCACGGAATGCTTAATGAAGACGTAGTGGACCACATTGCTAAGGTGCTTAAAATGCTTGATTTGATCAACATTCCTAGTATGAACTCCCATCAACTACGAATGAAGGTTTTTCCCCTCTCACTAGCTGATGATGCACAACAATGGTGGATAAACGAGGGGGAAGGAAAAATTACCACTTGGGAAGAACTTGTTGAGAAATTTTTCTGTAAATTCTACCCCGAATCATACGATGGAGAAGAAGAAATGTTAGACGAAGGAAATAACTAGGGAATTGATCCACTTGAATTCATATCACGAGTAAATTCATCATTCGAAAATCATATGAAAGTGGATGGAAGAACTAAGAAAGTATTATTCCACGCTTGGATGAATGGAGGTTGGAATAAAAGACGAATGGATGGCAGCATCTTAAGTAGTAATGACACCATCGCTGACTCGTTCTTCAAGCCTTATCTGAATATTCAAGAAAAGAACAACATTGGTGATGAACAAGGCCAGACGAAACGCAAATGCAGCAATACATCCAATTCTAATGATGAGCAACCAAACAAAAGGGTATGCAAAGCAAAAAACTTTGAAGCTATAAAATATTCACTTGGACCAAACGAATAATACATTGCTATAAGAAGATGTGAATATGATCCGTGGGAAAGAAGCGAAGAAAGTATGTCTCAAATCTTCCAAGAAATTTTTCAGAAAAAGGACAACGGATGGAAGGTGACACCTACCGAATGAAAGAATAAGGAAGGAAAAAGTCTAACTTAAAGACTTCGCTATAAATAAAAGTGCTTCCCGGGAGACAACCCGGATTGTTATTTATTTTTATCGAGTATGTCTTCCCAGACATCAATACGGCGTATCCGCTCCATACCATACGGGGTATTGAATGTCTGGACGTTATCAGTCCTTTATTTTTATGCATTTTAAACATTATTGTCAGTACTGTCAATAAGGCGTATCCATGCACATGATACGGCGTATTTAACAGACTGGCCCGTATTTAGTATTTAGTTTAGTTTAAATTAATCATAGATACCCGAGATAGGATTTTGCATATTTTTCCTATATTTTGCACGGACCTTGAAAGAAAAGAAATCGACGAAGTTGGTGAAGTATCAATCATCTGGAATTCTGTGTGTGTGTTGTTCGTGCTAGGATTCAGACCGGCTTTCGCACACACAATCTTGCTCATAAACTCAACTTGGAGAATCTGCCGAGCAAAATATCAGGGGAGTTTCTCATTCTAATTCTTTTAAATTCCTGTTTTTAATGTTTTATCTATACAACGAGGACGTTGTATAATTCAAGTGGGGGATAGAAATTAAAATGTATACTTGTCCTATTTTTTTCATAATAAAATGCTTAAATTATGCTCAATTTTTTTTTCAAGCATACTTTTGTGAAATTACTTGATACATAACC
>BQNB010003642.1:0-31864 GCA_026074375.1 Tanacetum coccineum | reverse complement strand
GGCCAATAGAAACCGGAATCAAAGACTTTTTTAGCGGTGTAGTTCGCACCATGATGTCCCCCGGTGGGTCCATTATGGCAAGCCGTAAGGATATCAACGGCTTCTTATCCATAAAAACATCATCTAATCACTTGATCCGCACCAATCCTAAATAAGTAGGGGTCGTCCCAAAAATAATATCTAACATCCTTAAAGAATTTTTTCTTTTGTTGGGACGACATCCATTTCACTACAAAATTTCCCGCATGGTAATTTGCAATGTCGGCAAACCATGAGGTACTAGAATCACCACGTAAAGATATCATTCTAAGGGTCTCGAGAGGAAATGTTTCATTAATTTCCTTTTTCTCGAGATCACCTTGATGAGGATTTTCTAATCTAGATAAGTGGTCGGCCGCAAGATTCTCCGCTCCTTTTTTTATCACGAATAATGACATCAAATTCTTAGAGTAGGAGAATCCACTGGAGCAATCTCGGCTTAGAATATTTCTTAGCAAGAAGATACTTGAGAGCCGAGTGGTCTGTATACACTATGGTCTTCCATAAGACTAAGTAAGGCCGAAATTTCTCGAAAGCATACACCACGGCTAATAGCTCTTTTTCCGTAGTAGTGTAATGTGCTTGAGCATCGATCATGGTCTTACTTGCATAGTGTATAGGCTAAAAATGTTTGGTCTTATGTTGGCTCAAGACTGCACCTACCGCGTAATCACTAGCGTCGCACATAATTTCAAATGGTAGGTCCCAATCAGGGGTAACTAAAATTGGGGCTTCGGTTAACTTTTTCTTAAGTATATTAAACGCTTCAATACATTCTTCCGAGAAAATAAACGGGGTTTCTTTTTCTAGAAGATGGGTCATCGACCGAGCAATTTTAGAAAAATCTTGGATAAATCAACGATAGAACCCGGCGTGACCTAAAAATCTTCAAACACCTTTGACGGAAGTCGGATGAGGGAGTTTAGCTATAACATCAATTTAGCTCTGTCGACCTCAATCCCGGATTTAGAAATATTGTGGCCGAGGACAATGCCCTCTTTAACCATGAAATGGCACTTCTCCTAATTTAGAAGTAAGTTGGAATCTTCGCACCGTTTAAGCATTTTATCTAAATGGGAGAGGCAAGACGAGAAAGAATCCCCGAAGACCAAAAAATCATCCATGAAGACCTCTATTGTTTCCTCGATCATATCATGGAAAATGGCCATCATGCACCTTTAGAACATGCCTAGAGCATTACATAAACCAAAAGACATACGTCGGTAGGCAAACGTCCCATAAGGGCAAGTGAAGGTGGTCTTCTCTTGGTCTTGCGGGTCAATAGGAATTTAGAAATATCTGGAAAATCCTTCTAAAAAGCAAAAGTATTCGTTCCCTGCTAAACGTTCAAGCATTTGGTCCATAAAAGGTAACGGGAAATGGTCTTTATGAGTTGCATCATTAAGCTTACGGTAATCAATACAAACCGCCATCCCGTAACTAACCTAGTAGGAATTAACTCATTATCTTCGTTTTCAACTACGGTCATGCCACCCTTTTTAGGCACACAATAAACGGGACTCACCCACGGACTATTGGAGATAGGGTAAATCAATCTGGCATCAAGGAGTTTGATAACCTCATGAATTTTCGGATTCACCCTTCTTTGATGTTGAACCGCCGGTTGGAAGTCGTCTTCCATTAAGATCTTGTGAGTACAAAAACGAGGGTCGATACCCTTAATGTTAGAAATTTTCCATGCGATGGCTCGTTTGTGTGACTTGAGAACCTTTAAAAGGTCGGCTTTTTCTTTTTCTTTTAATTCTTTAGAAATTATGACGGGTAATTTATCGGTTCCTTTTAAAAATGCATATTCTAAATGAGAAGGTAAATCCTTAAGCTCGAGTTCTGGTAGTTCTTCGATTGAAGGCTTCGTCATAGTAACATCAACTTGCTTAAGGTCATCATTTTTCATCGGAGGGAGAGTCAGAGAAGGATCTTCATTCAACAATTTCTCAAGGTAAAGAATATCTCCCTCCGTGTCGTAGTAATCGGCATTCAAATTAGAAAGTTCTTCCGGGGTACGTAGATAAGTCTCTATTTCTTCCAAGATGAAATCTCCTCCTTCAAAAGGAGTAAACGAGGGGGAAGAAGAAGCGATGATAGGATCCAAAGGAGTGGGATTGCCACTCGTCGAACTATCTAAAAATCCGAGCAATTTTTGAGCATACTCCTCACAAGCAACGTCTATGACATTGACTTGATAAACCGTTTCATCATAATAATTATGGGAGTATCTCGAAGTGTGCCCGACTTTAAACGTAATGTCCTCATCATTGACTCGAAGAGTTAACTCTTCACCATGTACATCGATTAAAGCTCGTGCCGTTCTTAAGAAAGGTCTCTCGAGGATAAGAGGAACCCGAGGATCGACATCGTAATCAACTACAACTAAATCGCCTAGAAAATAAAACTTTCCTACTTTTACAAAGACATCTTCGGCAACACCTTTCAGATGAGCAACCGGTCGGTCTACGAGTTTGAGTGTCATGCGAGTCGAAATAAGTTCCGGGATCGAAAGCTTCTTCCATACGAAAAGAGGCATTAGATTAATGATAGCGCCAAGATCGGCCAAGGCTAAGTACTCATCTAGCTCCGGAAAATCACACGGGATGAGAAATTTGCTGGGATCTCCAAGTTTTTCGGGCAACTGTTTTAGGAGCACTGCCGAACAATTTTCATTTAATGGAGTATTTGCTAATTCGAACAACTTTTCCTTATTACTAAGTAAACTCTTAAACATAGAAGCAAACTTCGGCATATGAAGAAGAGCATCCGCAAAGCTAATATTGAAGTGTAATCTTTGAAAGATTTGAAGAAACTTTAACATTTGATTATTAGATTTTTTGCGGAGCTTTTGGTCGTTAATCCTCGAAGGATAAGGTATCGACGGTTTAGGTTTAGGCTTCGGAGCAACTTCGGGCTCCGAAATCGGGTCTTGGACAACCGGAGGTTGGACGTGTGCGGTACTTTCTAAACTCGTAGTTTGCACCTTGTCCTTTGTCACCTCGGTTTCACGTTCCACTTCCTCCGGGAGAGGAAAAGGAGTAGGTGGAATCGTAGGTCCATCGTAAGCAACACCACTTCGGGTGGTAATAGCTTTCACGTCACCTCTCGGGTTAGCAACGGTATTACTAGGAAGTGATCCCGAACTCGAGGGATTTTGCATTTGTAAGAAATTACTTAACATGTTCTTTATCTCATTGTTCTAATTCGTCATTGAAGTCTTGAATTCATTTTTTAATTCTTTTTTCATGTTATTATTTTGATTTTGCATAGCTCTCATATTAACTTCATTAGCCTTTATGTAGTTTGAAAGATCATTCGAAGGTCCAACTTGAGCTTGATAATTGTTGTTTCCTTGATTGAAGTTTTGCCCTCTTCCTTGATTGTTCGGAGCTTGATAATTCCCTTGATTTTGATTTTGATTGTATCGGTTTTGATTATTTTGGACATTCGGTTGATTGAACCCGGGTGGTCCAAGGTAATTATTCGAGCGATAGCTAAGCAAATTACGGTCACCTTGCGGTTGGTAGGAATTACCCACCGAATTATGGTTACCCGTAGTAGCATAAGTGGCCTCTTGAGTGTAGCCATCGACGGCTGGGCACTCGGTAAAAGAATGGGGACCACCACAAGTCTCGCACTTCGGACTCACAGATTTGACCGATTGTATTTGTCTCATCATATCTAGAAAATTCTTATTCATCATTTCCAATTGTCGAACAACTTCTGGACTCTCGGTAGTAGTAATAGAAGAGATAGTTCTTGACGTCTCGTCTAGAGTTGCTGGAGTGTCCCAATGATTGTGGTGAGCGGTCATGTTCTCGATCAATTCGTAACATTCTTCCGGTGTCTTTTGCATAAAAGTTCCTCTCGCTGCAGCATTGATGGTGTCCCGATGGCTTAATGTCAAAACATTATAAAACGTATCAATTTGTGTAACTAAAATCATGTTATGGTTAGGACACCGATCAATGGACAATTTGTAACGCTCCTATGCCTCGAATAATGATTTGTATGGTTTTTGTTCAAATTTCATGATCTCGTTCCTTAATTTAGTCACCATTGAAGGAGGAAAATATTTCGAGAGAAATTTCCTCATCATATCGTCAAAAGAGTGGATGAAATTCCTTGGAAGGCGATCATACCATGCGATAGCATGATGCGTTAATGAATATGGGAAAAGAGATAAACGAAGGGCGTCATCAGAGACACCAATTTGCTTCATATGTTGAGTAATTTCCAAAAATTTGTCAATATGTCTATTGGCATCGTCGCCCGGTAATCCGTGAAATTGGTAAGTATTTTGAACTTGTTGGATCATGTGATGACGAAGTCCAAAATCTGTAGCCTGAATTGGAATCGGGGCAATTGGTCAGCCCCGTCCATTTATAGACGGTTGACACAACTCCTCCATCGATCGGGGAGTTGGCTCATTAGGTCTCACCACCGGAGGTGGACCATTATTTGGTGGAGGGGGACCCACAGGAGGCTGTCCCTGATTATTATGAGGAATGCTCATAACTTTTTCGAAGTCAAAAAGAGATGACGGTTCACCTAAATTCCTTTGTCGAATAAGACTCTCGGAGTCTCTAAGCAGAGAATATAGATTAGAAGAAGTAGCACGAGTGCTCATGCACTAAAAACAAAATAAGATAAAATAAGATATAATGAAAATATTTTTGTAACCGATAATCGAACAAGTGTACGGTAGCTCTCTAGAAAAACGCATAAAGAAGCGGAAGAGCGGGTAAGCGCGGAGCGTTTTAAAAACCTTCTCCTTTCGGGTCGAAGTTCGTAGGATCAACCCTCCTTATACCTCTCTTATAGTTTGTTAATCTAAAGGTGAGCCGTTTTCACTAGTGACACGATGGTTATTTTTGTTGTTTTTCAATTTTTTTGGTATTTTATACTTTTTAGAATAAAATAAATTGAGAAAAATAAAATATTTTTGTATTTTTATGATTTTATAAAAGAAAATAGAAAATAAACGATAACTTCACGGGGAAGGATCTTCAAAACACTAATCTTCAAACTTCAACTCGATATTCGTTTCACAACTTCCCCAGCAACGGCGCCAAAAATTAGTTCGATCCAAATAGTCTATATATATATATATATATATATATATATATATATATATATCCTAAAATACCAAATAAGTAATAGTATAGAGAGTATCCCGTTTGATATAAAAATTGCTTGAGGACAAACAATATTTTATCTCCCGGATGTCGTATCCCGACGAAGTGTGAATTTGAAAACCTTGTTTCGGTTCGTGATCGCGTGCTTGAATATTTAAAATATTAGATTTTTGATTCTAAACCTAATAATGCAAAGGGGAAGCATATAAAGGCACGCTAAACTAGAAATTAAAACAATTTAATTACCTAACGACATTTTAAAGTAATTAAAAACTAACTAATACCTAAAATAACTAACTTAATTAACTAAAAATAACAAATTTAAATTCTAAAAACTCAAATTTGCAAATTTATAAGCTAAAATGACTTAAACTATTTTTTAAAAATAGAAAAATATTTTTTTGGATTTTTAAACTAATTAAAACTATTTTTTAAACTAAATTATACTAAAAATTGAATTAAAAATACTAAACTTAATTATAAAAATTTGAGAAAATTCCTAAAAATACTAGATACTATTACTAAGATTTATAAAGAAAAACGAAACAAAAAGCTCAAGCCAAAAAGCTATGAAAATTCAATAAGCTCAATAAGCTTAAAACTAAAAACAAACACTAATAATAAATGTTGCATTAGTCTAACAGAAAAGTCCCAATGGTGCAACTAGTAAGGTGTTGGTGTGTTAAAGGGGAAGTCACAGTTTCAAGTCCTGTGACCTACCTTTTTGCAAAACATTTTTATTTATCATTTTTTTTTTGAAAAAGCTATAAAATAAGTAAACACTAACAACTTTAATAAAGGTCTTATTGCCAAAACTTAATAATAAGCTAAAAAAAGCTAATTGAAAGTGACAGATTTGCTTATTATAACTAATCACTAAAGACTAAACTGATTGGCTTTTTGAATCTTAATAAGCAACTAAAAAACCTTTAATAAGCTAAAACAGACTTACTCCTAAACCTAATAAGCATATAGGACAAAAAATAAGCTAAAACGCATTTAAAAAGACACTAAGACAGATTACTATAAAACAGATTTAAAGGACTTTTGACTAACTTTAAACTAAATTAAGAACTAATAAGCACTTGACATAAGCTACAAACTAAAAACAGATAAAGAACTAGACCTAATTAGCTTAAAAGGTTGAAAATAAGCATAACAAATAATCTAAAAAAATATTAAAAAGCAATTAAGACAGCAGACTCAAGAATGGATTCTAAGGACTCTTTTCACACTTTTTAAACTTACTTATTGAACTAATAAGAAAAAGGTAAAAGCTAAAACAATGAAACAGATAGAGATTGGGACTCAAAGAACACATTTAAGCTAAGATAAAGCAAAAAGGAAAAGAAATAAGCTAGAAAATGGGCAATTGAAAATAACAGACATACTACTATTCTTTATGGCTTTTTGAGACTATTGATTACTTTGCAGCTTAAAATAAATCTAAAAAAGAAAATTGAAAAACTAAATACTCAAAACAGATTTAGTCATACACTCTATTAACTCAAATAAGCTGAAAATAAGCAAAAAGGATTTAAGAAATAAGCTAAGAAAGAAAGATCGATATGACAAATAATACTAACTACTTTTGGCCTTTTCTTTGAAAATGGATGACAATTTGTAGCTAAAAATTAAGACTCAAAAGTGACTTTGACACACTAACAACTTAAAACAGATTTAGCACAAACTTTAATAAGCTAATTCCAACTAAAACTAACCTAAATTAAGCTATAATATGACCTCAAATGATCTGCACAATCTAGACTTTTAAGAACATTTCTTAATTCACCCATACTTGACTGATTTTGATCAAAAGACTCAAAAAGGTTTTTTCAAAGTCTTAATACTCAAAACAGATGTGCAATGCTGCTTAGAAAACTTCAATTTTAACACAAACAACACATCTCAAACACATTTTTAAGAAAGTAATCAGATAAGCTGTTTGGAAAGCTTTTTAAACTTGCAGACTTAAATTTAAGATTAAAACAAACTTCAAAACTTAATAATACCTAATCTAAGCTTATGAAAACTAGATCTAAGACTAAATTTGAGCTTAAGAAAACTGAATTAATCCTAAAATTAAGCCTAGCAGTCTTAACTTGAGTTAAGACTGCTTATGCTAAACACCCCTTTATATCCTGGTTTTTCATTTTTTAAGCTAAACAAACCTAATCAATCTTCAATTATTGCAAACAGATGATTAACTAATCATATAAATGATAAATAAGCAAAAACTAAGGTAAAATAAGCACTGTTGAATAAGCTACTATAATAAGCTAAAAT
Organism: Tanacetum coccineum; assembly: GCA_026074375.1. Classification (NCBI taxonomy): domain Eukaryota; kingdom Viridiplantae; phylum Streptophyta; class Magnoliopsida; order Asterales; family Asteraceae; genus Tanacetum; species Tanacetum coccineum. Next base: position 24,392 of record BQNB010003642.1, on the reverse strand, counting down.
CTAAGATCTAAGACAGATTCTTCCTAAACTCAAATTAAGCTATTCAAATCTATAAACTAGACTTATTAAGCTATATCAAAACTAAATAAGCACAAATAAGAAGCAATAAGCAAGAATTAAGCAATAAGATAACCTAAACAGTAATTTAAGCTTTTAAAAGAATAAAAGAAGAAGTACCTTGATCCTAGCTCAAACAAGGATAAAAAATGCTCAAATGAGCTTATCTACAAGCTCTAGCTTGTTAAAAACAAGCTGGTAAGGTCCATAAGCCCATCCATGTCTGGCTTATCTTCCATATCATAAGCTCAAGGTAATTTTGAAGGGTTTAAGTGATTAGCTTATTCAGTTAAGCCTTAGAGAGTTTAACTAAATTAGGATTAGCTTCTTAGGTGACAAAAGAGCTTAATGAGCTTATTAGGAGATATCTAAACACATTTTAACTAAGTTTCATAAAGGTAAAAACATAATTCAAAAACATAATTTTAATAAAACTGATATTCTTATTAATAATCAAACGTTTTACAATCTTTAAAAGAGGAAATTACATTAAAACAAGACCATAAGCTAAAAGTTACATTAATAAGCTAAAAATACTACTAAGCTAGATATCCTCTTTGAGTGAAAAACTCCTCTATTTATAGTGATGTGAGGAAGATTCTAGGCCTTCAGGAGCGTCCCATGCTTCAATCACCACCCTTGATTTGTAACTAACCATCAATCCACCCTTAGATCAATTCCACGTTTCTTCAACCAATCAGAGTGCTTGGGATTGCCAGCGTGGACTAGGTAGTGTCAGAGTGTCAGGGTCTTCTAGAAACATTCGTGTGTATGAAAGTGGGGAGAATTTACCCTGTTTGTTCATTTGTGTAAGTATAAAAGAGGGGGGGAAATGAAAGAGATGTACAGTAACTCTGACCAAACGTTTATATCAATTGACTTGGATCCGGGTCATTGGGTTTGGGCTTTACTTATCTTTGGGCCAGGAAATAGATAATGGATATGGACAATGGATCAAGTGTTAAGGCTTTTAAGGGTTTTGTGGATACAATATTAATGGGCTGTCCTGGCCCATTAAATGGGTACGGGTTGGTCCATTTAAAGTTGTATACGCCTTCGGCTTCGATTTCTTGCACTCTTTCCATTCCCGTGCTCATTTTTGTCTAATTTGGCTTTGTTTTTGTCAAATTTTGATATATCCATTACCTGCAAGACATAAATTACAAAACACGCATATACAATGCATTTTTCATATGTTTTTGGTCTTTTAAGCTCATTTAAATAAGAAAAAAATGATATGTGATTAAACACATATCACGCAGCTACTTTTCGCTTCCTTATTCCTAATTTCCTCTAAGGATACAAGTTAGGATGCTAACACTACTCCCTTAAAATTAAACACATATCACGCAGCTACTTTTCGCTTCCTTATTCCTAATTTCCTCTAAGGGTTTTATTCGAAAAAACATAATGTGAAACGAGATTACTTACTTAAATATATTAAGGCCTTATTACTATAAAGGAGACCAGTTTAAACCATAATTAGTTTGAAATCATTTCCTAAAGAGATGATACGCTGAGAATAAGGTCCACATTAAGGTTCTAATTTCACAGGATTTAGGGGTTATCCTTTCTATTTCATCCGAAACAACTCAACTACGAGTCCAGATAAGGAGGCTTTATTTAGATAACCTTGGAGTCAAGATTTGGATTTATTATTATTATTATTGCAACATTATTATCCCTCGGTCCTTTAAACAACAGCTACATCTGGAGTGAACCGACTAAAAACAGTAGTCTTATTTGGACCTCGAGGAATTCATTGACCTTTTTGAAGGCTGAGACATCAGGCGCGAACCGACAGGAAACAACAAACTTTTATCAGTCTCGGATTATTATTATTATTACTTCCACCCTTTAAACGACTGCAACATTGGAAGCGAACCGACAGAAAACAACAAACTTATTTCGGCTTCGGTTTATTACATTATTATTATTATTATAGCCAAATTTCAAGTCTTGTGGTCTTTTAACTACCTGGACAACGGGAGCCAGCCGTCAAGAATCGGTAGCCTATTTCCTCACAACACTGACAAAACCTTGATGTGTACCTTACTTTCATCAGAAGGAATCTCTAAGAAGGAATCAAAACTAAAAATCGCAAAAATCAAATCAACTTTATTTATTGAAAATTAATATTTTTATAGTTTTTAAGATGATGGGAGCAAAAAGCTACAATTAACCTCATTCAGCTCTAAAGAGATCCAACTACTCCACGCTTAGCATCTAACTTATATTCAACTCTATCATTTTTTGTTCTTTGCAAAATTTTAAAGTCTTGCAAACGCTTAGTCTCGAAAGCTAAGGGAAAACCTAGAGTGTAAAACTCAGTCAAGTCAAAAATCTCTTTAGTTCAAACCTACGGGCCTACTTATTTTTAATGTTTATATCATTTATTTATATTTTTTACACACTAAAATAATACAATATATTGGTTTTTTTTAAAAGTGGTTTTTGCGTGAGACAAGACTAGAACTATGTGATGATCAATTTTGATTAAGAAATCCCCCTCCCCACCACATTTAAAACTAAACAATTTGCCTCAATGTTGTACAAAAAATGTGAGGTGGCCACCCCCATACTTATAAGGACAAAATAGGCCAAATTGCTTAAAATTCCATGTTGTGGGAAAGGAGATACATTATAATGTAAAACTCAGGATTGTGGGATTTCCTTAGATTTATTTTTTTAAACATGAAGATGATCGGGCAGAAAGATCGGATGATTGGAGGATTGAAAACAAGCACGAAGGTCTTCACGATCGTAGGGAAATCTGCAAGCATAACAGAAACCACGAAACACAACATGGAGAGAAGCACTCCCCCACACTTAGGCTAAAAATAAATCCCACTTATTCAAAATAAAAAACTAAAAAAAATAAAAAAATAAAATAGATAGATAACACGGGTTGCCTCTCGAGAAGCGCTTGGTTTTGTTCGAGTCTCTAGCTTGACTCTAGTGTTACTTACTTTTAATTTCAGGGTCAAATCCATCACCCGATGTGAGGTGAGGATGGTAATAGCAATACATCACCTCCTTTGGTGAGTATGCAGCAGGACGGGATGATGGCATATGATGAAAACCAAAAGAAGGGGTCTCCATCACCCTCGTCTTCTCACCCGAATGTGTCAAGGAGAAAAAAAAGATCAAATCTTTCCACTTCCCTTAAGGAAATTTCCTTAGAATCGGGAAGTGGTGTGACAAGTAGGGTGGACTTCTTAGTTAACACTGAAGGAGTGGGATCAGAGAATGTCTCTTCAATAAGTAGATGTTCCAAAAATAGAATGTCTCCCTTTGAATCATAATACCCATCATCAATTTCAGTTGGAATTGAATCGTCTAGGCCGATCTCAGCGGTGAGCTCCTCCAAAATTAAGTCACAAGTCTATAAAGATATAGACACCGAATCAGGGTTACCTAAAGGTTCATAATTTAATGGTGCTGACTTAGGAGGGTCCAGGCTACTAATGTCTTCAAACTTCTCATCAAAAAGTAGATTATCATTACATAAGGTAAAATCATCATGAAAGTTGAATAGTGGGTTTGAGAAAGTCACATCATAAGATCTAGGTTTTGAATCATCACCTAAAGGCTCATTAGACATTTCTTTGGTCAAACTCGGATTTTTGACTAAATGTCTAAAAAGTCGCTTAACCAAATGCCTAGGCAAGCCAGCTACATCCACGTTCTCCATAAAAAAGTCAACTACTTGTTCTCTTGAAGGTGAATTGATATCAAAATCTTCTTCCCTAACATCAGTGGTGGGCAAAGGTGTATTAACAGGCATATCACACTCTAAATCATCACAAACCGATATCACCTCCGACTCCCTTGGGATTGGAACAAGATCATCAACACTAGACTTTATGAATTCGTCATTTTCCCATTCGAGAGTAGTGCTAATAACCTCATCCCCCATTAAGAGGGTATCGGTCAAAAGAAGTTGGATGTTTCATTAAGAGGGTGGAGGTTAGTCAAAAGAAGGAAAGTCATAATTGTTACAAGGATTAGGCTCATAGACAAGCGGGTTCCTAGTTTGACAATTAGAGCTATAATGCGGACCTCCACAGTATTCACGACTCGAATTCCTTTTCGTATAAATATAAATATAAATAAATATATAAATATAAATACGTAAGGATAAAAATCAATAGTAAGTATTCCAAGAGGCTTTTAAAAGATTCGCTTTTATCCAAAGCACAATCTCTCAAAACCTACCCGAAGTCGTAATCCCATTGAGGTGCAAATTGAAAATCGAAGACGTTTGTGATCGCGTGAATTGAATGGATTAAGGATTTTTGGATTTGGTTTTTCTAATTCTACGATTAGAATGCAAAAACGATTAAAGAATACCTAAAAACGAAAGCTAATAGTGATTAAATCCTAAAAACGAGAACCGGGACTTAAACCCATTCTTTAAAAAACAAAATTTTGCAAAAATGACCCTACGAAAGCAAAACTATTTTTCCTAAGTGTAAAATGATAAAAGAAAATTTTCTAAATAAAATTATATTTTTTTTTGATTATATTATTTAATTTAAATATGACTTTAAACAGTTTTCTAGAGAAAATAACATGATAAAATAGTAATACAAATTAGGAAAAATCTCACAAAAATTACAGAAATTTAGTCTTAAAGGCAAAGTTGGTTTTAAGGGAAAAAAATTAAAAGCTGCTGGAATGGATGGTGGCTTACTAAATTAAGCCAGAAATAAGCTTATAAAAAAAGAGCTTATAGCACTATAAATGCTAAAAAGGGTATATAAATTAAATGTTGCAAAATATAGAATGGAAAAAAGTCCCCCTAAGGGAAGGTCGCGTTAGCAGAGGTTGGTGTTAATGTGCTTTGATAGGTTTTTAAAAGGGGGAGGTCTTGGTTCGAGCTGGCCTCTCCCCTTTTTGATTAAACAACCCCCCCCTCCCCCTCCAACCCCCCCCCACTTAACCTTCCAACCCCCCCCCCCCCCCCCCCTTCCCAACCCCTTCCCCCATAACCAACACCCCCCCCCCCCCCCCCCCCACCCCCCCCCCCCCCCCTTTTTTTTAAAAAAAAACTTGTAAAACATACAAAAATAAGAAACTTTAAAAAAGACAACTTTTTACAAAACTTAAAATAAGCTGGAAAATAAGCAACAAGAAGCAGCAGTAATGACTTTTTATACTAAGGACAAAAATGGCTAATCTGTTAGGGCTTTTAAGCTCAAAGAAGCTCAAGCAAAATGCAAACTAAGCAAAGACAGAAGATGTGCTAAACCTAATAAGCAGGGACAATAAAAAATAAGCTAAGAAAAGAACTCAGATAAGCACAAAAATCTAATAAGCAACAATGGATTTGAGGTTTTTAAACTAAGTCCTTAAAGAGCTTAACTGATGGGCTACTTTTGAACAAATAAGCAATTGAAAATCTAAAATAAGCAAAAACAGGTGGGCCCCTAAACCCAATAAGCAAAGAAAAACAGAGTTAAGCTAACAAAAACAGGCCAGAAAACTCAAAATAAGCTTATAAGCTAAACTGGCATACAACAACCCTAGGGACACTTTTTTTACTTAAAAATAAGCCCCTTAGAGTAGTCCTTTAGCTTAACAGCTTACTAGGGCTTAAAGGGTAGCTTAGGGACTATCTAAAACAGCTAAAAGATAACACTTTGGAAATCAAACAAGTAGCTAAAATGGCCAATAAAAATGGTTGTTTGCACGAGGGCAACTATTTTGAAAAGACCAAGGGGCATAAGCAGGCTTAAAAATAAGTCATAGAATAAGCTCCAAAAAGAAAATAAAGTTAAAACAGATGGAGAGAAGCTCCTAATGAGCTTATATTCAAAAATTAAAAAGCTGAAAACATTTTTAAAGATCTGATAAAAGTAAATGAAGAATGGACAGTTTTGACTATGAAAAATACTTACAAAAAAAACTTTGGCAGAATTTGCAAAACACGAGGAGACTCAAAGACTTCTACACTAATGCATTATGACTATTTAAAGGACACAAAAATGACACACAAAAGACTGTTTTCAATTCTCAATCAAATAAGCTCTTGTGGACAGATTTTGCCACATAGATTCAAAGGGGCTTTTTAGAAAACCTTAAAAACAACTTTTTGACTTCAAAACTAAAATGAACAGTTTGAAAATAACTTAAAAGAGCTGGTAAACTTATTTTATAAAACTTATTTGATCCAAAACTTATATAGTAAACAAGGGAGAATCGAATAAGCTTTGGAGTTGGTTAATCTACTCAAACCTTATCTCTAATAAATTAAGCTGAGTAAATAAGCTCAGAAAATAAGTTGGAAGAAGAGGCTTATTTTGATAAGCTATATTGAAAGAAAAAAAGAGAAATAAGCCAAGAACACCATCTTCATTCCATAACAATAAGCCCAAAAGTTACAATAAACTGAATACAATAAGCTATGAATGACAAATAAGCTGAAATCTAACTACAATAAGCTGAAAATGAAATAAGCTAAAACTAAACTAACCTACTACCTAAAATCTAACTAAAACTAGAGAAAACTTAAAAAAACTAATTCCTAATGTCCGTAAAAATGAAGGGAGCGGGTTGTTAAATAGGAGAGCAAGGGGTCATTTTTGTAAATTCGTCCCAATCATTACTAGCCAATCATTGGCCTGGAAATGTGTGACCTTGGATCGCCAGCTGCAACAGGTATAATACACCGTTGAAATTGTGACGCGTGGCCTTCTCAACAAACATCACCTCGTACACATTTAATATAACCGTTTGATCAAATTCGCCACTGGCACAATACTATTTGACCATCCATTGAAGTGTGCTGTTTTTCAAGTGATACAAGGGAAATAATTTTGCCTGCACGTGAGAGATGCAGGGTGAGTTCTTCCAACACTCTATATTATAAATTAGATTTAACTTGGGCTTAAAATGGGCTTATAGCATTTTCTTGTTGGGCTTGCAAAGAAATAGGCTGGCCCGGCCCATTAAGTAGGTTACGGGCTGGCCCAATAAGATCCGAAGGCCACCGTTGGACTCTAATTCCGCGCTCTTTCCAATGGTTTTTTTAATGTTGCTTGGGGAATTTTCACGACTTTGTCTTGATCTTGAATATTAAGCACTCTTGATCGAAACAAACCCGAAAATACCTTTTTTTGCTTCGTTTTCAATCCTTAGTACCTGTAAGACATAAATCACAGTTCAAAACAGAATTTTGACAAGATAATTATCATATTTTAGCATTTTTAGTCCGTTTTATAGTGTTTTACGGGGTTATAAAGATGTGTGTTTTAGCACACATCAGTAAAATAAATAGTAAGATATGGATTAAAAATATTGACTCGAAATTTACGAAGTGTTATAGTCAACCCCCGTTAGGGAACTCTGGTCCCCAGAGTTCAACGGGTGACATCAGCTGGCGAGGTGGGGGGTGGGGTGGAGGGGGGGGGGGGGGGGGGTGGGGGAGGGTTTTGGGGGGGGGGTTTGGCGAAAGACGAGGATACTTGCTTTTGAATTGGTCTTCTCGCTCCCATTTGAATTCAGGTCTCGTCAAGAGTTCCAATGAAATTTGACGATAAAGTGTAACTTGTTGTCGAGTCGAATTTCATTTGGTGGAATGACAAGGTTCTCATTGGATAAACATTTCTTCAAATTCAAGACGTGAAAGGCTTAAATATACATTTAATATACATAATGAATTGTTTATTCAATTTAACAAATAAACTTTTAATTCATTTAATAATTTATTAAATTTGTTCATGTTATTAATCTCCTAAGATAGATTATAATCAGCACCAATTGCTTTATGCGGATATCTTTAATTATGACAGAATTAGCATGTCTAAGTTTTAAGAAGAAGTACCGCCTAATCTAGAATAATTATTAAATTTATTAATTATTAAATTTATTATTAATTTAATAATTTGTTAGCAGTAGCAGTAGTAGAATTGTAAAATTACGTAAATGGACATATACACATTAACATAAAAATTCTTTAATTTTAAAAGTGGTATATATGTAATTTGAGAGACAAAACGTTAGCGGATAGATCTAAATTCTTCTTGATGAAGTGTTTTAAATAAGAGCGGTTACACATGATTCAGCCGCTAGTTGCTCGTTGCCAAACAAGCATTATATTTAAACTGCTAGTCGCTTGTCACTAGTTGCTCCAAAACGATCACAAATGTTTTGTACCAAACATAACCATAAAAGGCAAAAGATGTATCCTCGCATTTTTTGTGTCACTATAAATAGATTTTTATCTACTGGAATTCTACCTACACTGTTTAAGGGTTGGCAAATCACATAAAAATTTCGGTGACACTTTTTTATACTTTTGCTGACTTATTTTACTTTCAGTGACATTTTTTTCACTTTTGGTGACATTTTTTAAGTGTCAACAAAAGTTTTTTTTATGTAATGTATGTCAAAATTGGTCCATTTTAAAAAATTTAGAAGTTTTAATAATAATAAAAAAACTCGCACGATTTGATGTTTTGTCCAAAATATCTCATTCTTATTGAGGTGGTTCATCTTTAAAACCAGCTTTACTCCGATGGCATCTAGATAAAAAAGAAAAAAATATACCTATCACTCGATCTGACACTTTTTAGAATGAAAAAATAATACCTGCATGTTGCAAAACAATACACTCGCATTAAAATTGTATGTTGCACAACAATTGCTTATATCGATTATGGTCTTGTTATATTGGGCTACTGCCACTATAGAATGCTCATTAATAATCATGTAGCGAAAATTCATAAGCCCAAATATTAGTCCAAAAGATTATGGTCTTATGGGTACCTTATTGAACAGATTTAGTCATTTAGCTATTTAAGAATGGGGCTTGCACAGACTTGTAGAGCACTTCTGGTTGCAAGATGAGCTGATGAAAGATTTTTTGACTATAGGGTTACCTCGATAAAGTACCACATTAACCTCAAGCAAAATATTGATAGACACATAAATATTGTACTTATGACATGTCATAAACACTCACATCTCTAGCTACATATTACATAAACTAGAGAAAAAATGCCAACATGGCAATACTAGACAAATCAAGTCTTGAAAGCATTAGGATCCGTTTAGATAGCCCTCGTTTTTGTACTATTGAGCAAATTATCCAACTCATCAAAAATAACTTCAACTTCCTCCTCACTCTCCGGATCATCCCTACTCCTCTTAAAGTTTTTGGGATCAAACTCTTGAGTATATTTGTTAAAACACAAAAAATTGTTCCATCAGCCCCACTGCATTCGTGGCCCAATTTTCATATCCAACCCAATGTTTATAGCCACAACAGGTTCATTTTGTTGCTGCAGTCCTAGCTCAGCCTGTCCAACAAATATACTCTTGTTATTGACTCTTTGCAGAACAAATTACATGATACGATTTACGAAAATGCTAAGCTAAGAGCTCAGTTGTTTGATAAGATTTCTGAACAAAAGGACACCTCTAAAGGTACGAGTACGAATACTAAATTTGTAAATCAATCAACCAAGAGGAAACTGCTTTTGCAATATGTCAGAAACCAATTTGTTGTAAGACAACCAAATGCATTTCAATCTGAGCGTCTAAATTTTCAAAAACTCGAATTCCTCAAAAGGCCGATAAGTCAAATGATTTGTCAAATCCAGTCACTTCAAACTCGGTACGTACCACCAATGAATAAAAGGTTGTAGACAATGATAAGGTGATTGCCACTGGAATGTTTAGAATTAATCCTTTTAAGAATTCTAGGGAAGAAAAGCTTGTGCCTAACAAACCAACTAAAGCAAGCGTTAGGACAAATCCGATCACTGTCTCACAACCTCATGTCATCATTAAGAAAGTTGTTAATTCTGACTCAAATGGTTTCTCTTCTACAGGAGTAGACATCACTACTAAGACTAGAAGGCTACAGCCTAGGAGCAATACAAAGAAAGTGGGTCCCTTCGCGTCTAGAGTAGTTCGCATCAAAATAAATAAGTAGATGTAGCATGACCAACCTAGGAATTACATGACTTCTAGAATAAGAAATATATGTCATCTGAATGTAATAACATTAAGCTTGCTATTCAGAATGATAAATCTAAAATTGTTTATGCTATGTGTAAGCAATGTTTAATTATTGCAAATCATGATGCTTGTGTGCTTAATTATGTGAATGACATGAATTCTCATAGGAAGAAACAAAAGGCAAATGTTTCTAATCTTGCAAATCAAACAAAACATAAGGCTCAGATCTGGAAACCCAAGAATGTAGGGCCCAAAGAAAGACTTGCTTCACCTAAGCCTAGTAAACCTAGAATGCGCCTTAGGTGGTCACCCACTGGAAAGATGTTTGACATTAAAGGAAAGATAATTGCATCTAGTGAATCAAATGGTGATAATGCATGTACTCCTAACCCTCAGGAACCTACAATCAAACGGTTTCCAAATTCCACCTTTTTCCTTGGCAGGTTATCCAAATATGTTTATGGTGCGTCGACTCGGGTTGTTTCAAGCATATGACCGGGAATCTAAAGCTTCTCATCAACTTCGTCTGGAAGTTCTTGGGAACCGTTCGCTTTGGGAATGATCATGTAGCTGCAATTCTGGGTTTCGGTGATCTTCAATGGGGAAATATATTGATCACCAGAGTTTATTTCGTTGAGGGCTTGGGGCACAACCTGTTCTCGGTTGGGCAGTTTTGTGATTCAGATCTAGAGGTCGCTTTTAGAAGAAACACATGTTTCGTCAGAAATCTCGAAGGAGTTGATTTGTTAAAAGGAAATCGTACAACAAACCTTTACACCATCAATCTCCATGATATGGCCTCTGCATCTCCAATTTGCCTCATGGCTCGTGCTACTTCTACCAAGTCATGGTTATGGCATCAACGCTTATCCCACCTCAACTTCGACACCATAAATGACCTTGCCAGAAATGATCTTGTCACCGGTCTTCCAAAGTTCAAATACCATAAAGAACATCTTTGTCCCTCTTGTGAGCAAGGAAAAAGCAAAAGGGCATCTCACCCACCCAAACCAGTTCCAAATTCTAAGCAGAGGTTACACCTTCTTCATATGGATTTGTGTGGTATAATGAGAATCGCAAGCATAAATGGAAAGCGATATGTTTTGGTGATTATGGACGATTACTCTCGTTACACTTGGGTACACTTTCTCAGAACAAAAGATGAAGCTCCAGAGGAGATTAAAACATTTCTCAAGAGAATTACCGTTCTACTTCAAGCCCATGTCATTATTGTAAGAACCGACAACGGCACAGAATTCAAGAACCAAGTGCTTCAAGAATACTTTAAGAGTGTCGGCATCTCCCACCAAGCATCTTCTGTCCGTACCCCTCAACAAAACGGAGTTGTAAAACGAAGGAACCGCACGCTTATGGAGGATTCTAGAACAATGTTGATTTTTTCTCATGCACCGTTATTCTTATAGGCTGAAGCAATTGCTACTGCGTGCTACACTCAAAACCGCTCATCATTCACCGTCGCTTTGACTCAAAAACACATACGAGTTATATAATGGCCAGAAAAAAACTAGATTTCTTCTTTCTCTTGTATCGGGGCTCTCTGTTTATCCCAGAATAATCGTGAAGATTTTGGGAAGCTTGGTGCAAAAGGTGACATTGCTATTTCATTAGTTTTTCTGCTAATTTCCTGTGCTTACTGAGTTTAAGACCGAAGGACAATAGAAATTTTAGTGACCATGAACGTGACATTTATGAGCTTTCAAACTATGGCTTTTGAACAAAACAGTTTAATAACCCGGACTACAAAGCATGGACTTTGGACATATCAGTTTCAGGACTCGATATTCTTTATGGCTCGTCAACTATAACAACTCAAAAAAACCAACTGAAGGTAAATTAGATTTTCACTGTGCGAGGCTAGGATGATGATCATGTCGGTGGTCAACGTCAGCTGCTCTAAGAAAACTGTTTTGGTGCTCAAGCACCTTAAGTTCTGCAGGACTCAACTGGCAACTATCAAACAAACAGCAGACCACGCCACGACACAACAAATTCATCCTCTTGCAGCAACAAGTATTCATGCTCCTTACAAGAATGTTGACGAGCTCAACGCATAACATACAACATTGTCAACCTCCACCCGCTTCAATTGTTGAAAATGTTTTTCGAATGCTATAGTTCGATGAATAAATACATTTGAAATCCTTTCGCTACTCCCTCCACAAGGGTTGCTGTATCATCGATCTTAACAATATGTGGATCCATCGAACATGACATACGTTTTACCAACCGATACCCTCATGAATATCAATGAACTAAGGCTCCACCTATGGAACAAGTGATAGGAGAACCCTTACGACCAATGTTGATAAGGAATCAACTTAGATCCGATGGTGACATGTGCATGTATGCATTAACGGTGAGCACTATGGAACCAAAGAATGTCAACGAGGCTATGACCGACCCCACATGGATTGAATCAATGCAAGAAGAGATTCTTTAGTTCAAAAGGCTTGATGTATGTATGTTAGTTCCTCTTCCGGATCACATAAAGACATTCGTTGAGTGGTGATAAAAAAAAGCATAAAAAGAGAAACACGGTCATCCGAAATAGACTCGTCTGGTGTGAGAGGGTACCGCCAAGAAGAAGGAATAGATTTTGAAGAATCCTTTGCTCTGGTTGCTAGAATGGAAGCTATCAGGATATTTTTGGCATATGTTGCACACAAATCGTTCATTGTGTTTCAAATGGACGTGAAAACTGCATTCTTGTATGGTACGCTAAAAGAAGACGTGTACGTGTGTCAACCTGAAGGTTTCATCGATGCTGATTATCCAAGCCATGTCTACAAGTTAAAAAAAGGCACTATATGGGTTAAAGCAAGCACCTTAGGGCATGGTACGTTGGAATTGTCAATGTTTCTTCTACAAAAAATCACTTCTTCAAGGCACCATTGTCTAACATTGTTTTTAAGGCGCTTCGACGACGACATCTTAGTGGTACAGGTCTATATTTATGATATTATCTTTGGTTCTACACACCCTAGGTATCCCCAACTATTTTCCGACCTTATGAAAAGCCGCTTTGAAATGTCGATGATAGGGGAAATGATGTTTCTTGGTGTTACAAGTAACCAATCCCCCTGTGGCATATTTATAAACCAGCCCAAATACGTGTTAGAAATCCTTAAAAAATATGGAATGGAAACTTGTAATCCAGTTGGTACTCCAGTGGAGATCAAAGACAAGCTTGACCTTGATCAACATGGGTCTCCAGTCGATGCAACAAAATATCATAGCATGATTGGTGCCCTAATGTATCTTACGTCTAGTAGACCGGACATTGTACATGCTACTTGTTTTATGTCTCTTTCACAAATTTTTTCCTTTGCTCGGTACCAGCTAAGACAACTGAAGAAACACCTCAAGGAGGTTAAAAGGATCTTTCATTATCTTTAAGGAACCGTTAATACGGGTCTTTGGTATACGAAGGATTCTGGTTTTGAACTAACCGGATTTTCAAATGCTGATTATGCGGGATGTAAAGACACTTTCAAGAGTACTTCCGGTGGAGCTCAATTCTTAGGCGAAAAGCTAATTAGCTGGTCCTCAAAGAAACAAGACTGTACGGCGCTGTCAACCGCGAATGCAGAATATGTGTCTCTATCCGCTTGCTATGCCCAAGTCATTTGGATGCGGACACAGTTAAATGGAAATTTATGGGCTTTCACTTCAACAAGATTCCAATCTATTGTGATTCGAATCGGCATAGCATATCTGCAACCCGATCCAACACTCGAGAACAAAACACATCGCTGTCTGCTACCATTTCATAAAGGAACACGTGGAAAAAAGTGCGATTAAACTGTATTTTGTCAAGACGGATTACCAACTGGCCGACCTCTTCACCAAAGCTCTTCTAGTAGATCGATTCAACTATTTGGTTCGTCGCCTTGGTATGCGCAGTTTATCTCCTCAGGAACTTGATCGTCTTGCAAAATTACAGTAATTCTTTGTATATATTTTATCAGAAAAACAAAATATAAAAATATAAAACCTATAAAACCAAATTTTAAAATCATAAAATTTCAAAAATAAAAAAATAATCTTCTCCGACATGTCTCTCGACAATCGATAACATTTGCGCACCTAGAAATGTTGATTAATATTAACACGGGTGAATAAATGAAGTTCGAGCGAGAGTTTTAAATGCTTTCAAAACATGTCCTTTCACTTTTTCTCTACGACTTCTAAGTAAATGTCAGCTTAGGACTCGGTCTCCAAAGAAAGGAAAATGTTCATTTATGTACATTTATCCTAAACAACAAGAAGTTCATATCTTCTCGGTCTTGAGCAATGTCACATAAACATTCAACGTTTTAAATGCTTAGAGAAGCATTAGGAATGATCATTAATTCGATACATTAACATCATTTCTTGTTGGGCTTAAAAATTTTTGCAAGATATTTTCAAATAAGATAATATTTATATTCTTTCATAAATTGGTATGTCTCAACAAAAACTCCATCAAGTTTCACTCATTCTAGATATTGGGGGAGTATCATAATTAGTTCATTCTGCATGCACTCCTGTTCTCCCAAGACTTAGTTAGGCTCATGTGAATTCCGGACATTAACTTGTTTTTAATTCACTAATTGTCAAAAATTGTAACCACATATGCAATTTTTGAGGGGGAGAATAGTGATTAAAATGTGATCAATACAGATTAATAACGGATACGATCTTCAATCTATAAGTGCGTTCCCAAACCTCGCATGTGCAAAACTCTTTCATAATATGGTGCATATGTGTAGGGGGAGCTTTTTGGTAACTCTGGAAACACTCAATGTGTCTTAAATGATTTCTCAGACACGTTGATTGATTTTTATCAAATGGTTTTATGGATCTTCATGGCAATACCCCAAAGACCGACCAACTGTTGTTTCTCAAGGAGTTATAAGGCGGTTAAGGTTAGGTATATTCGTTCCATGATCCAGCCAGAACCGGAGGGATCTACCCAGGAACACTCCATTAGATAGAGTAGAAGTCCTAGGTATGATCGAAAAAAGGAGTAAAGTGAGAAAGGGAATAGTGCCGACTGAGATGGAGCTAGTACTGGAACAAACCCAACAAGGTACTAGTCATGAAGTCTCGGTAAGCACTGAAGGGGTTGAAGAATGAAAAAGAAATGTAAGGATAAAGGGTGTAAAGACAGAAGCCATCCATACAACCTTAGGCAAGGTCAATACATAATCTATCGGTAATCACAAAGATGATAGTGATATTGAAGACTGACATCATGGACCTAGTGATGCAATGCACAACCATTACTAGCCACTCAAGATCTCTCAAAAGATTTTTGTTTCATTTATCACGAAGATCAACGCGCTTCTATCGGCTTTCTCACTCCGAGATCGTTGATATTGAAAAGGTGGCAGTCTGCTCCAGCCTCCGTTTACCAAATAACAAATGTGCACTTATAGAGTCTAGAGTGTAGGATCCCTTTGCTTAATGGATCTAAACCTTTAGCTTGTAAAGGGTTTGTTACCTTAGATAAATCTAAAGTAACAATGATGAAACAATGATTAACCACTATTGATTACCCGGAATTTAATCAACAATGTAAAGAAGAACACAATCAAAATACTTTTATATTGAACTTTGAATCTGCCTAGGTTACAAATTACAAACTACTATTTGATCTCTATGATCTTGTGTAGAACTATATCTACTAACTATGCCTAATGATCCTTTTATAGACTAAGGAAACCCTAATGGGCTTTACAAAACGCGTATAAAGATAATGCATATCCTTTCCTAAGATATCTCATGCATATCTTTTAACTCTAACTAATTTCTGCGTAAGCAGACTTAACTATTACATAAACAGTATTAACTATTTAATATTGTCAGTACTAACTATGATAAACTTTCTACCAGTACTAACTATTACACTAGCAGAACTAACTATAATACTAACAGAATTAAGTCTGTTATACAAAATTCCTAACAATCCTCCCCTAAACTTGAACTTCACTTGTTAACTTCAAGTTTCTTCAGTTGTCTTTAGTTTGGGCTTTTGAGAATTGTATCCAAGCATGTCTTTAAGTCCTTAGCTTCTCTTGAATGATGATCTGTTTGATGTTCTTTGAAAAACCAGATCATACTTTGTCTTTTAGTCTTTGTCTTCTCTTCACAGCTACACAGCAACATCCAACTAAGTTGGCTTTGTAGTTTTTGGCAAACTACCAGCCATCAACGGATTTGATATGTCTTTACCATGAGCCGTTTGCTATGGACTAGTCAATGCTTCATTGTAGTAACAAGGTGCATTGATAACCTTATAGTTTTTAGCAAACTATCAGCTATCAACGGATTTGAGATCTCTTTACCAGTAGCCGTTTGCTCTGGAGTAGCCAATGCTTTAGTGCAATACTATGGTGCATTGATTACCATACAGTTTTTGGTAAACTGTCAACCATAAACGGATTTGAGAAGTCTTTACCAAAGCCGTTTGCTTTGGACTAGCCAGTCCTTATGCCTATTAAGCATGGTGAACTGATAACCATTTGTTGTGTGGTGGTTAGCCAACACCCAAACCCTTCTCACTTCCATAATAGTCCACAGTTTCCAAAAACATGCCCACTTCTACTGATAACTTCATCACTTTCTAATCTCAGCTTGCTTCTCAATCATCTTCAAGAGTTTATAACAAACTTCATTCATTTTTCCATCTAGAAGCTTCATTTTCAGCATCACTTGGCAAGCTTCTTTTGACAATGGATATTTTCTATCCGCTAACATATATATAGTGCATGCCTCCAAAGTTAAACAATGTACTTTACATTTATCATAATACCTCCAACTAACCATCTTTTGTTGAAGTGGTAAGCTCCAAATAGCATCTTCATTGAGAGGTGGATCAAACATAGTCCTGAGATCACTCCAAAGCACTCTGTCATAAGCATCTTCAGGCCTATTAGTTCCATACTTCTGCATTACCAATCTGTACAACTCTATAAGATCCTCTCTTGTGAAGTCTTTAATCATAGCTCCAAAGCTCATGTAGACTGTATCAGCTCCTTGTGCTCATTTATTGATTAAATACTTCTTTGACCTTGCTGAAATATCTTCCAATTTACCACACTATCAGATTTTGTAGTCAAAGGAGTAGGATCCATAGCTTCAACTGATTCGTCTTTATCAGTTTCTGTATCTTCTTGTGCACTCTTGTCAACATTTATACCTTTCCTAGCCTTTTGCTTCTTTCTTTTTCCTGCTCTTTTTACTGGCTCTTCTTCCTTTACTTCAGCAACTTTTTCTCCTATAGCTGGAACATCTTTATCATCAATCTTTTGTTTCTTTAAAGTTTTATCTGAAGCTCTTCTCCATACCTTTTCAATTTTGCCTTTGTAGCTTCAAAATCCATAAGAACAAAAGTGTCAATCTGCTGAACTAACTTATCAAACTCTTTTTTAATTTCTTTAAAACTCAACTACTTTAACTTAGAAAGCTTTCAAGTTCCTTGATTCTTCAGATAGTTTGACATGTAGATTCTCAACTGTGACTGAGTCATAGGTTTATTTCTCTTTGCCTTAACTCTTTCCTCTACAAAATGTTTCTTTCTTTGATTTACCATATCTACCATTCTTTTTGCAAAATATTGTTCAGGCACATCCTTTCCCAACACACCTTTTGTCAATTCTGCATTTGCTTCTAGCTTAGCTCTAATAGCATCCCAATCTTTTTCAGTATAATATTAAGCTTCAAATTGAACTTTAACTTGAGCTTTTCTTTTCTTTTGTTGTTCTGATAACGCTTCCTCTTCTGCTATTCTTTTGGCTATCATTTCATCTAAATGAATCTGCTTTGCAACTTCTTCATCCATTTGAGCTTTCAATTTTATAGCCTCTTCCAATCCAGCTTCCTCTTGTCTTATTTGTTCTTTAGTTTTATGAGTAGCTTGGATATCCTCTTCAACCATTGAAGCCTTTCCTTCCCTTTGACCCCTTTTACTAGCAGTACCAGAATCAACTTTAGCACTACCAGTACTAACCTCTTTAATACCAGTATTACTCTCAACTCTCCCAATATTAATCTCTTCTTTAGCATCCAATCTAATATTAATATTCTTAGCCACTGACCTTGCTCTCCTCTTATATCTCTTGCCCTTATTAGTTTATTTAACCTTGCTAACACCCTGAGAAGCAACCTTTGACAATGTTTTGGCTGCCTCCAAGATTGTAGGACTGATATCATCATCAATATCCTGAATTATCCTCCCCTGATCCTCTGGTTCTTCACCCTCTGATTCAGATATTACTACTTTCTGTGTCTTTCTTTTTAATGCCTTTTCCAGAATCTTTACCCTTTTAACCAAGGTGAGAACTGCCTTTCCATAAGTTGTCTTTGTCTGTTGCAGCTCTGTCTCCAAAGTTTCAATTCTGGTCACCAACCTAGGTACAATATCCATTAATTCTTTAAGTTGCATACCGTCCTCAGCACTTCCTGATGTATTACCTTCAGGGTGAGGTACTTCATAGGACCTAGGTGGTGATTAATGAGGTGGTGAGTGAGGTGGTGATTGAAGTGGTGAATGAGGTGGTGATTGATAAGGTGAATGAGGTGGTGATTGATGAGGAGGTAGGGATGTGGATGGTAGTAGATCAAAAGGTGTGTGATGGGGTTCAGCTGGTTGTGCTGATCCTTCACCTGGATCCATAGCTGCACCTGCCAACATAGCAGGCAGCAATGGTACAAAATCCCCTATATAACCCCTTTTTATGTTTGCAAAAATCTTTTGGGTCAAAGTGGGGGCTAAATACCTTTCTTTATTTTCAGTTGTAATATCCAAAATAATTTGTAAAAACCTTGGATACATTAAAAAATTTGTATTACTCTCTATGTTATGAACCATCCCATTAAAAATTATTTTAGAAAAATTATTAACCTTATTGCTAGATAGACAGATTAATGCAGTAGCAATAGTACTATCAAATTGATCCCATCCACCAGACTTAGGGCTTAAGTAGTGTAAAATATGATGGATTAGAAATTTCCAATAGGGTGTAAAATTCCTTTTCCAAAAAGTTAATTTACCCTCTGTAACATACCCCAATGTGGCTAATCCATAATATATTTCAGCATCAGATAAATTATGTATTCATGTTGCATCTGCCAATTGAAGTTTACTTCTAACAGATGCATCAGTAATAGTATACTCTTTAGAGTCTATAGATGCGATTAATTGTTGAGTCCCATTAGCAAGTGTTCTGACTGTGACAGTTTTCCAGAACTGTTTCACTAGGGAGTCATAGATAGTAGGATTATGAGTTAAGGCATACCCGAGAGATGTACCTTTAAGGAAATCTACTACCTCAGTGAAACCAACACTTTCATTTGGTTTCTTTAGGAAAGTGACCATATTATGCTTGTCTGAGTACTTTAGGTTGGCCATATGGACTTGTTGATGAACAGAAATCGTAAGAATTTAAATTCTAATCCTGGGTTTGATTCGAGTGAATTACTAAGTGTTGGTAGAGAGAGGGAATTGAGTTTTTATCGATTAATAACAAGGTTTCTTATTGGACCGTGTGTAAAAGAAGTTTCTTTAGAGTAAAGAAAGATATTTTAATGAAGAAAGTGCAGTAATTATCCAAATAGAAAATCTATGTTAGAAGTACGCGCCGTAAAAATCTCTAACGGTAATATTAAAATAAGAAAAGTCAATTTTCCCTCACCAGCACCAACGGTCATCTACCAGTATTAAAATTAGTCTACCAGTACTAATATAGTCTACCAGAATTAACATATAGACTACCGGCATTAACTTATAGACTACCAGAGTTAAACTTGGTAACATCAAATCCTTTGGTGAGAAGGTCTGCAACATTTGAATCAGTGTGAATCTTGAGAACATCTATCAATCTCTTCTCATAACAATCCCTTATGAAGTGATGTCGAATCTCAATGTGATTGGTTCTTGAGTGTTAGATTGGATTCTTGACAACACATATGGTGCTCTCATTGTCAATATGGATTTTGGTGTTCATGAAGTTAAAGCCATAATCCATCATTTGGTTTTGTATCCATAGTACTTGCCCACAGCAATGAGCAGTTGCAACATATTCTGCCTCAGTAGTAGAATTTGCCACAATTGTCTGCTTTTTGCGCTGCCAAGATATGAGTCTTCTACCAAGAAATTGATATCCACCAGTTGTTGATTTCCTGTCAAGGCTGGCTCCTGCATAATCACTATCTGAGAAAGCTTCTAGTTCAAAAGGGAAATCCCTAGGATACCTAAACCCTAGTTTGGGTTAATATTTGAGATATAGAAAGATCCTATTTATATCATGTAAATGGGAAGCTTTTGGAGTGACTTGAAACCTAGCACAGGCACAGACAACAAACATGATGTCTGGCCTTGATGCAGTCAAATACATCAGGGAACCAATCATTGATCGGTATTCATGCACATCTACCTCTACACCATCTTCATCATTAACCAAGGGCTTGTTTGACTCAATAGGAGTAGTAGTTGTTTTGATGGAGCAAAAATCAAACTTCTTGAGAATGCCAGCTACATACTTGTCTTGACTAATGAAGATTCCATCAGGTTGTTGCTTCACCTGTAGTCCCAAAAAGAATGTAAGCTCTCCTATGGAGCTCATCTGGAATATTTTGTGCATAACCTTATAGACTATCAGTATTAACCTATAGACTACAAGAATTAACTTTAAGTCCACAGAATTAACAAGTAATCTACCAGAATTAACTTGTAGACTACCAGAATTAACTCTAATACTTAGTACTTACAGACCAGATAGGAGTAGATTTGTCCAGCACTGCATCTATCCATCCTCAAGTCCATGCTTCTCCTGAAAAGTTAGTGCAATAAAAAGAAAAATATACTAGGAACTTGAACTAACTATAACCTATCTAACAGCATTAATACTCTGGCAGTATTAATGTAAACTAGTAAGTACAAACTTTACAATTTAACCTCCCCTCAAATGTAACTACAGATTTAACATTCCAATGCTGACCACCAAAAAGTTAAACCTGGTAACATCAAATCCTTTGGTGAGAAGGTCTGCAACATTTGAGTCAGTGTGAATCTTGAGAACATCTATCAATCTCTTCTCATAACAATCCCTTATGAAGTGATGTCGAATCTCAATGTGCTTGGTCTTTGAGTGATAAACTGGATTCTTTACCCGTTATTTTACCTCCTTTGGGATCACTTCCAAAAGCCATAAAGCCTCCATTGAAATCTTCATAGTCTGAAAGATAAGCTTTGTTGCCAGTCATATGGCTAGAGCAACCACTATCCACCACTGCATGATCCTGTAACAAGATCTCTGGATTGCCCTGCACAAAAGGTAAGAGAATTAGTATCTCTTAGGGATCCAAGTCAATACTGACTTGGAAATCCCTTTTGGGTCTACATACTCAAACTTCTTGAGCATGTAAGAGCCATTATATTTGTACACATGATCCTGGTAATTCATCTTTGGCCTCCATACCCATTTAGCCTTCTTAAGGACATTCTCCACCTTACCCTTACTAACTACTGCCCTTGTCCCAACAGTAGTCATGTTATTAACCCCAAAAGTTTTCACATCAGGTTTTAAGTCTTTGGGTCTATAAACTGGTTGGGTGAAGTAAGACCTCTTGATTGGTGAGTTTGAGGCTTTTGGTCTTACAATGTCCAATCTTGGGTGATTTGGTCTAATAACACTATTAGATTGTGCTATTTTTGAGGCCAATGGCCTAGCAGTACTAACAGGCCTAACAGTACTAATAGACCTAGCAGTACTAACATTTGATCTATCAGTATTAACTAAACCTGCTCTGGTTAGTACTGCTGATGGGTTAAAGGTCCTTTTTGCATGAGGGTATTTCAAATTTTTTGAAAAGTTTTGGTGATTTACCCTTTTGCCATAATCCCATACTGGTTTGACTTCCCTCTTCCCAGTATTGACCACATTCTTAACCCTAGGTTCAGGACTCTTTTGGTCATAGAAATCACAGTCTTTTATCAAGTGGCCAGTGCTTTTGCAAACAAAACAAGCTTTTATTTTATTTACTTTCTTAAAACCAATCCCTTGTTTTTGTGAAGTTTGACCACTTTTATCAGCTTGACTCCTAACAGCTTGAGTCACATTAGGCTTAACAGAACTAACAGTTTGGACAGCACACACATCATCCTCATCATCTGAGGTCCAATCCTCAATGATGACTTCATCCCTGTTAAACTTTGACTTAGACACAACTTTTTCATTCACAAACTTATGTTTTTAGCATTTTTATCATTTGTGTTGCCTAAAGTCTCAGTGGTTTCAAGTGTCTTAGACTCAATGATCTTGTTTCTAATAGCATACTCATTTAATCTAGCAAATGAAATATCAGCTCTGGGAGTTAGTGGGTTCCCAGTAATTGGAGGGGGAACAACATGATACTCATTTGCTTTAATGAACCTATTATTTTCTAGTGTGCTCTCTTCATCACTAGACCTTACCTCAAAAACCGTCAAACTGTTCTCACTATCAGTTTCAGATTTATTACTCAAATCATCCATTTGTGTGCCAAATCCTAATCCATTTTTATCATGAGTACTCATCTGACTATTGATTATCTTAGTGAGATTCTTTGATGACCCTTCCTATTTTTCAATCTTGAGTTTCAATTCATCTCTTTCCTTAACAACCTTTTCTAATTCCAGATTTAAGTTGTTAATTTTTATCTCTCTACACTTAAGATCATAATTTTGAAACTCATATCTCTCACCCCAAGCTAATTCATTCTTTTCATGTCCAAGAATTCTAGCTTCTAGTGACTCTAAGGCTATTTCATAACCCCTAATTTCTAGTTTGGCTTTGTTATGCTTTTCTCTCTCAGTATCATAGTTCTTTTGAAGACATTTAAATGATTCAAGACATTTAGAGCATTTTTGTACCTCGCTATCAGAAGAACTTGATGAGTTTGATGAAGAGATTGCCATCAAAGCATAGTTGACTGGTTCAACTTCAAAATCATTGCTCCAGTCATAGCCTCCTAGACCATCTTGAGCCACCAGTGCCTGAGATGAAGATTCAGTTGTTTGTGCACTGCTCCTGCTATTGTCACCATTAGGTCTTCTTCCTTGACTTCTTCCAGATCTACACTCTCTAGCAAAATGCCCTTTTCTATGACAGTTGTAGCACTCAATCTTTGACTTATCAAGAGAAACATGTCATTTTTCTTTAAAGTCTATATTTCTTCCTGTCCTCTGTATGAACTTCTTTACTCTGACAGTCAACATAGCCACCTACCATCGAAGATCTAATTCCTCTAAGTCATCTCCATCCATCTGCTGAAAATCCTCATTCTCAAGTTGAGGACTGGTTGTTGGTTGTCCAAGAAAGGAGTAAGCTATATTATGAGCACTTGGAGTAGATGGAACTTGATTAATCATTTTGCACATCTAGGATAATAATAACAATGATTGATAACACGCAGCGGAATAATAAAGAACACAATCAAAGCTATGAATAAGGTTTTTCATTCATACGTTTTCCCTATTACCCCAACTATAACTTGGGGTTACTAACTAATAACTACTAACTAAGGTGTATACACACACACCTTTACTATTTGACTCTCATCAGTCGACTCTATGTTTCTGGATGTCTAATACCAGACGCCTATGATTCTCTTTATATAGACAGATATCAAGGCTTACAACAGAAGACAAGAACAAACAATATATTTAAAACATTTAAGAATATCTTCTAATATCTTCTATATCTTTATCATTATAAGGAGATCTTCTAATATCTTCAAATCTTCATCTTTATCTTCATATTCTCCACCAGCTTGAAGATTTTTTTAATTACAATTTTAGTCCTTTTGTTTCATTCTTTTATTCATTTTGTCTTATCAAATCAATAATCCCAACAATCTTCCCCTATTTGATGATGACAAAACAAACAAGTCGCGTACGAACTTCATCATAAAGCTAAAGCTTCCCTTGAAGTTGAGATGTAATCATCTCCCTGAATGAAACAAAATCAAGATCTCCTTGAACATGTCACCACACATAAATAAGCTGCAAATCAATAAACCTGTAATCTTCTTCCCCTTTTTGTAATCATCTAATAGGGGTCTTCTGTAGATATGCAACTTGGATCATAACAACTAAAAATCATATACCACACTACCAATCCATCCTCCCAATGACTCAAAGTACCCTCCATGAAGCATAATGCGAAAAATGACTCTGAGCAGTAGAAACACAAACTAGCAGTAGTAATAAATGACTAGCAGTAGTAACGAAACACTTCCCCTCAAGTGGTGCATGTAGATGGTTAAACATTTAATCAATAAGCTTCCCCTGAAACCAATATGTTTACCATCTCTTGAATCTC
>BQNB010003641.1:91566-113340 GCA_026074375.1 Tanacetum coccineum | reverse complement strand
TACAAACGAATAGAATATGACATGTAATGAGCTTAGTTCGACTTACAGGGATCCTAGTGTTTGGTTTTCGGCTTAGAAGGAGATTGAATACTCCTCCTAAGCTCCTGTATGCGAACCTAGTACTCATTGTATAAACCCTAAGCTTCAAAGCTTAGTATACCCGAACCTTAGCTTGTATACTCCTCCTAACGCTTCTGTATGCGAACCTGATACTCATTGTATCCTTTGAATTGTAATGTGGGTGCGTATGGGTTCGGTTATTTCTTAACCCAAAACAATAGAGAGAAATGAGAATGTTTTAGCTTTGTGAGAGGGTTTATGAGTTTTAGGAAAGTGTTAAGTGTCAATAAGAGTGAGTATATATATAGGCTTATGACTTAGTTTTCCTAGTCCTTAACCACAACCTAACCGTGCCCTATATAGTGGTTTAGAGGGTTTTAGTTAGCCACACATGGTTTCTTGCTAAACCACCCAAGTACAATCCTTAATCACCCAATATTTGTACAAGATTTGCTAGATTATGAAATCTTATGGTTTTGTATGTATGTTTGCTTAGCCACGGCATTAAGGTAGACAAAGGGAGCAAATAGGTTATTAACCATTGTATAATAGGTTAGTTAGAGACCATTTGTACAAGTTTTAATTAAGCATAGGTTGTACAAGTACTTTAGGGATCATTAGAGGATTTTCTAGCTAGTTTAACACAAGGGACGAATGGTTATGGGTTACTCTTACCCATATTCGGCCAACTTGGGTTCTTAACACAAGAATTTATTAAATTTTGTGTTTAAGGATTAAAAGTGGGTATTGGTTTGAGTCTAGGTAAGTCCAGGTATTTCCGAGGTGTGTCTAAATGTATTTTATTGCTAAACGTAAGCCTTTTACGTGACCAATAAAAAATAAAATATGCAAGGTCAATAATTATCTTTCTAATAATTACTTAACACTTGCTTGACGTATACCTTAATGTATTTGGTGACCGTTTACGTTAAATGATTATTTCTAGTCTACGCGATTTAGCTTAAAAGTCAAATTAAAAGTAAACGCGTATCGGACCAAAACAATTAGTGACGAATAATAAGAGTCGTAAAATGACCTGAAGTTACATTTTTCGTTAACCCCTTTTCCACATATAGCTTTGAAAAAAGGTTTTACCACATATAGCTTACTACATATAGCTTTTTCTGTGCTTATTTACTACATCCGACTCCTTAACCCTTTTTCTGTGCTTACTTGTTGTCCTAACATCCCCAAAACATAATTTTAAATCTTTTTTTCATCACTTATTTGCTTTCCAAACAGCCCATCAAAAGGGTCTGTTGAAACAGCTCCATACCAGAAATTTAGCGCGCTTTTCTGCACTTATTTTCGGTTCAAACATCCACTCAAAAAGGCCGATGCTTTTCTTTATGTTGTTGCTATTATTTACGCTTAAAATTATTTGGTTGAAGATTTACAATTCAGGATTGACTGACATTACTTAAAAGAAACAAAAAAGAAATCACTCAAGATCATCAAGCTTATTTTTTTTATTAAGTAAATTATAGTTTGCTATTATTATTGTTACAGTGATGGGATATAAGACGGTGAGTAAAATAGACATTCCTTCATGAGATTTCATAATAAAATAGGCCATGGGTTGGTGCTTTATAAATGATAGGTGGTCATCAGGTTCATGATAGGCTCATAGCTATATCAATTGTTTAACTTATTCTAAAGATGAGCAACAAAACTTGCCAGCATATTGTTGCAGCTCGACCAACACATTTTTCCAAATAAGAAGATAAAAAAGCTATGAAGATTGGCTATCTGTCGAGCTTTCTATTCTTCATTATAGTAAAAAAAATCTCATCTTTTCATTTCTCTGTATTTCAGGGGATCAAAGAAGGATGCTATGATGGTGGGGGTATTTTTTTGACCGTTCTCATTGTTAAAGCTTCTCAAAAGCGAGCGTAAGTTCACCTTTTTTTTTTTACTTTTTTTTATTGTTTTTCATTTGTGACAGCTGAGTGTAACCAATAATTTAATTACATAGATATCGTTACGGCCATGTTAGCTGGAAATTTTATTGGCATTGTATGTGCTTGATGTATGCACTATCAGTTCTACTCCTGGTACGTTTAATTTGTTGTTTTTTTGTTGGTTCCATTTTTACAATTTTTTTATACTAATGATAAGTTTTGGAAATATATGCAGGTACTTCTGTAGCTTGCCATATCTATGTGGAAAATTCCTTTTCCAACAATAGTTCGGTAAGTCATTATACCATCAAGATTCACTAATGGTAGTCTCATTTGGACGATAAATCCTCGCGTATATGTAATTGGGATTTGCTTATATGTTGTTGTGCAGGCTCCTACTGTTTGCAGGGGTGGATATCTGTTGGAATATTTTTCCCTCAACCGTCTACTCTTCCATAGCGCTCCTTAGTTTACATTTAGTCATATTGTGAGGTATGTGAGCAGCCCCACCTGAGTATCTATATGAGAGTGACAAATCATAGGCCAAAACGGGTAGGTTTGTGGGCTCAAATGGGTGTGGGTTTTAAGGGGTTGAAATGAGTCAGTTTGGGAGCCAAATTAGCCTTCGTTTTTCAAGTTATTGTTTTATATCATTCTTTATGGATTTTATATCACAGAGTAACTACGTATAGATCTGCTAAGAATCTTTTGTGTTAATATAAGATGCGTTGTTTTGACATGGTCTTTTGTATATCTTTCAGTTTGGAGAAGGATCTTTTATGATAGATTACTTCTCAACAGTTATCAATTCACTTCTTCTAAACTTCGGGATAAGTCAAGAAATCCAGAACCTAGTAAGTCCTTCATTTTTGCATTGTTAGCAACTTTGCAATATAATGTGTTATCCTGCTCGGTTTTGGTCATTATGGTGTTGTACCACCTACTATAACCTTTTTGAAACAAAGTAATACAGAGCTTGCATAGTGATAAAAGTTTGGTCAATTGTTTTGTCCTTTTTAATAAAAATCTTATTACTCTGTTCTAAAAAACAGATTAATACAGAACTTGCAATTTAAAATAAATTTGGTTAGTTGCTTATGTGTGCACGTTTTGTATGGCCCATGGCTTTTTGTTCGAAACTGGCTTATTGTTTATGACCTCTACTCTTGCAGGCTTTTGTTTTTGATATGCTTTGTAATATTCTCTTCGCATCTAATGCATCATGTATGACAATCACCATCAGATCCCCTTCTGCCAACCCAAAATGACGCCCGCTAATCGTCTCGCAGCGGAGCGCAGACCTACCTCCTCGTTTGTTAACCATTATTGGGCTTATAGTGTTTAATAGTGTTGACAAGCATCAAAATGGTCGTGTTTTTTAGTTTGTAGATCCCACGAATCCTGCAAGTCCAAGGGATCCTGTAAGGATCCGTGAATATGTGAGTGGCTGAAACCGAATTTCTTTTACCTATCTAAACAAGTCATTTGCTACAATTTCAACTCACCAATTGCAAACATATTTGTAGCAATACATAACAATTTTATACATAAAATTGCTAGAGTTGATAAAAATGAAAGTAAGTACATACTCGGATGTGTTGTTTTAAAAAAAATACATACTCGGATGGCTTATACATTTGTATTAATAAATTGACGTCGTAATTGAAAAATATTAGATGTTGGAGTGGCTTCCATGTCTATCTTCTCTATAGACATTTGAGTAACGTTCACGTATACTATCTTTTAAATTAACATGTTACTTTGTTATCTTAAAAATGTTAAAATGGATGCATGTACCTATTTGTTTCCTTTAATCAGGTAGTGAGGGTGTGCTGCTACATTGATTATAGGAGCAAATGTATAGGAAATGTAGCTAGCTTGGAATAGCCCCTCAATTATAGTGAATGAGAGCTATATCCCACATGTTGATGCCCCATCTTAACATCACAGATTATTGTTTTTTTTTTGAACGGCAAAGATGGAATATATAAAAAAAGAGTCTAGCAAGACGCTAGAAACTTAAAGTACAATAGAGTCAACAAAAAGAATTACATAACATCAAAAAATGGTAAAATCCCGAGACTTTAACTGCGAGGGAATCAAAAGGGATGAAAAAACTTTTGACACGAATGCCGACGGATCGGTTTTCACTTCGGCAAAAGAAAACCCCCCATCCCGGAGGCCGTGCCACCGGTTTTCACTTCGGGGTGGATTTTGATGAAACCCCAAACAAGTCCCGAGAAAAGGATGAAAAGAAGAACCATCCTCAAAACCGACGAAGATGCCAAACGAAAAAACCTTGGCGTACAGGTACGCCAACCCAGCGAACTTGAACGCCAGCTTCAGGAAAAAACCAAAAGCAGCTCTAACCATTGCCATTACGCGTGATCGAAAGGGGATACATAAGCCAGTCATTCCAAGATAACTTCATATGGTCCCTATTGTGAAGCCACGAAAATGAAGAGAAACGAACATTATCGAATAGATCACTTTTCCTCAACGGTTGAGAGTTAAACGTGACGCTATTTCGGTATCTCCAAAGCCACCAAAGAACCGAAGTAGTAATAACATAGAACCTGTGTTTTTTCTCTTTAGAAGCATGCCAAGAGATGATCCAATCATTGAAAGAATCCCAAGAAGAAGCTTGAAAAAGAGGAATATCACACCATCTAAAAACGAGCTTCCACATATCGGTAGCAATGTCGCATTCGAAGAAAACATGATTAGCAGATTCAACATTGGCATTGCAAGAAGGACAAGAGATGGCCGGAATATCCATACCACGCGAAGAGAGATTCAATCTATGAGGGAGTCGGTCCAAGGAAAGCCTCCACATAAACACATTGACCTTCCGGGGGATAGATTTATCCCAAGTAGTAGCATGAGCAAGAGTGGGAAGGATATTTTGGTCAATCCTATAACGAGCATCCTTAACGGTAAAAGTACCATTAGGACCAAGACTCCAAGTACAAGTATCTTCATTGACATCAATATTTAGTTGACCGATCTCATTTAACATGTCACATAAATAGGCAAGATTTCTAACACCAAGATTGGTCCGAGACCAATTCCAAGACCATTGCCCATTATTAATACGGTCAATGATAAGACAATCTTTGTCTTGATCAAGATGATAGAGCCGATTGTACCTTGTAAAAAGAGGAGTCTCGCCTACCCAAATATCTTTCCAAAATCGAATACGAGTGCCACAACCTGCTTTAAAACGAAAAGTGTTAGATAAGATAATACCTTTCGAGTGGAGAAAATTGGAGGTTCCAACAATGTTAGCCCAAATGCCCTTGAAGCTACAACCATTTGTATCGAAACCTCCTTCTTGACCATGATAAGCTTTGATGACCTGAACCCAAAGGGCGTTTGGGGAAGAAAGCAACCTCCAACGCCATTTTTGAAGAAGAGCAAGGTTGAAAGCTTTAAGACTGCCAATGTTTAACCCTCCTTTATCGAAAGAATTAAGAATAATTGGCCATTTGACCCAAGCCATTTTGTTTTTATCTTTATTACCACCCCAAAAAAAAGATGGAGACACTTCCTGTGTATCCTACTTTGGGTGATTCTGAGTAGTTTTGCTACCTTTGAATAATGACTTATCATCGTTATAATGAAATACACATCGACTCGTTCGTTTAAAACATCTAATGTACAACGTAACACATCGACTCATCCGTTGGAAACCATGTAATTGTACAACGACAATCTCAACTCATCCGTTGAACGTCTAAAGTACAACGATAAACACATCGAACTCATCCGTTTTGAACATGTAATTGTACAATACAACTTCAATCGACTCATCCGTTGTGAAGTTCTTTATAGATAGAATCATTCGCAAGAGTGGAAAACCAAGAAGGAAATAATTCTCGGGGAGATTGAGACCACCTTTGTTTCCTACTTATAGGTGATTTCTAAGTAGTTTTGCTACCTTTGATATGACTATCATCGTTATAATGAAATAACACATCGACTCGTCCGTTGAACATCTAATGTACAACGATAACACATCGACTCATCCGTTGAACATGTAATGTACAACGACAACTCATCGACTCATCCGTTGAACGTCTAAAATATATAGTTTTTAATTTTAATAAAAGTGTATAATTTTTTTATTAAAAAAAGTTTATTTTAATAAAAGTGTATAATATTTTTAATAAAAGTATTCCCGGGCGACATGTCGCCCGCGAAAAGTTTTATTAAAAATATTTTAAAAGTTTATTAAAAACATATAGTTTTTAATTATTATAAAAGTGTATAATTTTTTTATTAAAAATCTTTCATTAAAAAAATATAAAAAAAATTTATTAAAAATATTTAATAAAACCTTTCCCGGGCGACATGTCGCCCGGGAAAAGCTTATTAAAAAATTATAAAGGTTTTAATTTTTATAAAAGTGTAAAATTTTTTAATAAATCTTTCCCGGGCGACATGTCGCCCGGGAAAGCTTTTATTAAAAATCTTTTAATTTTTAATAAAAATCTTTCCCGGGCGACAAGTCGCCCGGGAAAAGCTTATTAAAAAATTATACATCTTTTAATTTTTATAAAAGTTTATAATTTTTAATAAATCTTTCCCGGGCGACATGTCGCCCGGGAAAGCTTTTTATATTTGCTAAAAAGGCCCT
Organism: Tanacetum coccineum; assembly: GCA_026074375.1. Classification (NCBI taxonomy): domain Eukaryota; kingdom Viridiplantae; phylum Streptophyta; class Magnoliopsida; order Asterales; family Asteraceae; genus Tanacetum; species Tanacetum coccineum. The sequence goes on along the minus strand of BQNB010003641.1, from coordinate 106,740 downwards.
CCAAAATTTTCGTTGTCGCGCCAATTTGCGCTAAACGACAAAACTGGATCTTTCCCGGGCGACATGTCGCCCGGGAATGTCGCCTGGGAAATATCTGTCATCAAAAAGCAGATATGGGTTTCAGTTGTATAACACAAACGGGAAAACGTAAAAAAAACTTTTTTTTGGCGATTTTGCAGCAACACCACCACAAATCACCACCACAACTCACCACCTCCTCTCACCACCACCTCCTCTCACCACCGCAGCTCACCACCACCACTCGACACCGAGCACACGAGCACACGACACGAGCACACGAGCACTAAATTATAATTCTTCCTCTTCTTCCTCTAAACATAATTCTTTCCTTAACCCTCTAAATTATAATTCTACATCTTCTTTTTCTAAACCTCTAAACAAGTTTGATTTTTGGTGGTGGTGGATCTTCGAGCCGAGTTATTCAAGGTTTGGATTTTTGATTTTGGTTAATAAAAGTTTGATAATTATAATAAATTATTATGATTGAACTTTGTTGATTTTTTTTGGGCAGTGAGTCAGCCGAGACGAGCATAGCAGCCGAGACAGCCTAGCCCAAAGTATGTTATAACTTTTTTTTATCCTTTTTGTATCCCCGGTGACATGTCGTCGGGGAATGTTTATTGTGATTGATACTGTAAAATGCAAATCCAAACACTCCTTGACAGTGTAAAACGCAAATCTAAACACTCCTTGACACTGTAAAACGTACATCCAAACACTCCTTATGCTGCCAAAATGATGAGAATAAGCTGCATAAGCTGTTTAAGAACAGCTTATGCTGATAAGCTGTTGTTAAACAGCTTATGCAGCTTATTTTCATCATTTTGGCAGCATAAGGAGTGTTTGGATGTGCGTTTTACAGTGTCAAAGAGTGTTTGGATTTGCGTATTACACTAATAAGCTGTTTAACAACAGCTTATTATGATATAAATGTATGTTTTTTCTTCATTATAATAGAATTTAGATTGTATATGCGTTTCAATATTAGGATTTGATATAAATGGATATGCGTATAGGTATTTATTTTATTGAACCCTTTAGGAATTTTTTAAGATTTTAGTGATTAATTTCGCTCCAAATGCGCCGGAGACGAAGCGGAGGTCGTCGGCGAAGATGAGGTAAGTATTATATTATCCTTTTAAAGTTTAATTTCATTATGCGTGGTTCAATCTATTTAATGTGTATATTTATCTAAATTTTGTTTATTTATTTATATCATATAAAAAAATATAACAATTTTAGATAAATATATAAATATATCTCAACTCTGTCTTTGTTTTGTATATGATGGGCAGATCCAGTTTGACTTGCGTCCCCACATGGAATCCGACAGCTTGCCACAAATCTATGCGGGCATCCAGCAGCACCTGCAAAAGATCTACAATGGCAAGAAGGCTGCTCTCAAAGAAAGATATTGGGTTCCTGAAGAGGACAAGACTTATGACCTGGAGTGCCTTAAACGCGGACGTCCCTCGTACATTTCTGAGGTAGATTGGGATGCGCAGCTTGCATTTTGGAATGATCACAAGAAACCATGCCCCGTAGCTGGCCCAAATAAACCAAAACCGTGCAAAGAGCAAGGTCGTATTCCGGACAGGGATCCCTGTCTATGCCGCCCTCCGAGATATGCATGTAATAAACAGTATATATATATATATATATATATATATATATATATATATATATATATATATATATATATATATATAATAAATATATATCATATGATATATGAAATATATAAGATCAAATAAAAAGACAAATATTCGTGAGAAAGATAAAAAGATTTTTTTTTAAAGTTCTCAAAAAATTCTGAAAAAATTCCACAAGATCGTGTATGTTGGTGCATGAAAAAGTTGTAAAGGAAGTTTTTCTAAAAGTGGATAGTTTTGCCGAAAAAAAATTATGAAAAAAACGTTTGTGCATTAAATCGGTTTTTTGTGCATCAAAAATTCGTTTTTGTACCCAACTTCTTTTGACTTTTTGCATCAAAATTTTATTGCGCATCAAACTATAACAAGTCGAAAATTTTGTGCATCAAAATTTCTTTTTTTGCGCATTAAAAAAACGTATAAAAACTCAAAATTAGAAAAACTTCTTTTACAAAAGTTTTATGCACCAACATACCTGATTTAATGAAATTTTTTTAGAATTTTTCGAGAACTTTTTTAAAAAAAGTTTTCTTTTTATTCTTCTCACGAATATTTGTCTTTTTATTTTAACCTTCCTCTCTATATATATATATATATATATATATATATATATATATATACTTAACGCTTTGGTGTGTTGCGATTTGTCGTTTTTAATTTGTTTCATCTTATATACGTGTGTATGTGCAGATGGAGACCTCAGCTACTAGAGAGTACCCGTCGCTGATCCACACCTTCTTCTTGACACATACTGTTGGCGGCGTATTCTTGAACCCCGAGGACAAAGCTCTTTATGTAAGTTTTGTTCCAAAACACGCACTTTAATGATTTGTCGAGAAATAATGTAGTGACCTGACTAATATATTAAACTACTTTGTGTTTTTTTGACTACATAGATGAGATCTGATGCTACAGGTCTAGGCTCCAACACCCCCCGGAGTGTGCCTACACTGAGGGGGGATTGAGATCATGCACTGTTTCGCGGGGGGCAAGCAGCGGGGGCACATTCCTGGTGTTGGTAGGGTTTTGCCAGGACAGGGCACGGTCATGGTCCGTCCCCCCCATCCTCAAAGCACGCACCATCCGCCGATATTGCTAGGCTCAAAAAGAGGGAGAAGCGGCTCACGAAACAAGTGAACATGTTCATGAGGTTATTTATGAGTGACGACAAGTTTTCTCAGATGACGAGGACGGCGACGAGGATGAGGAGGATGAGGACGATAGTTAGGGGATGTTGGGTAAGTATATGCTATTTTGTGTCTTGAAGTATATATTGGCGACCCTTATGTGAATATTTGTTTCCCCGTACGTTTAGAACATGTTATCTAGCTGAATATTGACTTGTATCTTGCGGATAATGGAAGTTTTGTGACTTCGTCACCCGTTTTGTAGATTATATTGTGTTTATTCGGATTTTGGACGTATTTAGCTTTATTATATCAAATGTGTTGATCGTATTGTGTTTTGGTACAAGTTGTAATGTATTTGGGTAGATTCTATATTGGTTTATACAGGTTTGAGTTTTGGTAGAATTTTTTCTAGAAAAAATATGGAAATCGCCTGCTGTGCAGGCTGTACAAAAAAAAATTGCAGACTTTTCCCGGGCGACATGTCGCCCGGGATAACCTTAAATAAATATTTGTTAAACATTAAAAAATATATTTAAAACATTTCCCGGGCTACATGTCGCCCGAGATTCTTAGTAATAAATTATTTAATAAAATTATTTTAAATCTTTCCTGGGCGACACGTCGCCCGGGATTCTTAATAATAATTTATTTAATAAACTTATTTTAACACTTTCCCGGGCGACATGTCGCCCGGGATTATGCCTAATTAATTAATTAATTTTCGTATCCCGGGCGACATGTCGCCCGGGAAAACCATCCACCGTGGCACTTAATTGTTTGACTGAAACTATGTGGGCCCGGCGATGTCGCCCGGGAAGGAATCCCATTCGAGCTTTTCCGTTCCACTTATCCCGGGCGACATGTCGCCCGGGAAAGCTATCCCCAGCGACAAGTCGCCCGGGAAACCCCGGATTTGTCCCTGGGGATAGTGGCAAATGTTGTAGTGATACAAACGATACATAAATAGAGCAAAAGTCTAAGTTCAATGCATTCTCCAATAAATAAATAACATAAGGTGTTCAAATGGAAACAATACTAAGTCATTACAATGTTCTCACTACAAACTTATTCATAAGAAACTAAATATGCCAAAATAATAAGTCTCTAACGCTCCATGCTACTTGAACCAACTCTCAACCTTTATCTCCCAAACCATGATTACCTGCCGCATGGAAAGGAAATGCGGCTGAGCGAAAAGCTCAATGCGCGGATGCAATATAAAAGCAATACGAAACATACGAAGCATATTTGATCATAAACAATGATTCAATGAAGGGATTCAATGAAAGGTTTAACCAATAACTTTAGAATCATAATGATGACATTTAATGAGGCAAGTTCAATAGACTATGTTAAAAACGGACGTTCCAAGTGCAAGTTCGATAAGTGAGTTCAATAGGGAAATTCAATGCGTAAATTCAATGGGTAAGGTTTGAACTGGGTAGAGCTCAATACAATATACAATAAATCAATAAGAGCCACAAGGGCCTCCACACGGGACTGCAAATCCACGTGTAGTAGCAATGATGGATGAGGTGTTGGGCACTCGCCTCCATCCACAACAATAACAATACAACATACCTATGGTCGACCAATACGCCTCCTAAAATCCCTTATACCGCCAACAATGAGGAGACGCCGTGGATTAATCACACCGCCACAGATAGTGTCACGCCATTTGTGCCACAATGACGCGGCCATGGTACCTCCATGGCTAGATAATAGCTCAAATACCCAGGTTTAAAAGTCACAATATCATAAATCAATAAGGTTCAATAACAATATGGTCAATTGACAATGAAGCAATAGCAACGTATCAATAATAATGAATCGAAGGAGTCGTTATACTAAGAAGGTACCAACAATCTGTCACAAAAGATCATTGTGAACAATGCAATAACGATGGATTAATGGTCAATCGAAGATACAATTAGGCGTACTAGTCAAGAATTCGTACGATCATATTCACAATAAAAAAATAAGATTAGATGTCCGTATCGATAGTTCAAAAGACGAATACAAGAGTATTCAGAATCCGTACCTTAGTTAATCACGAGTCTAACAACGCAAACGAGGATTCGAACCTACTTCGTCAAACGATCTACAATAATGTATGAACCCGAAATTAATATTTTGAAATGAAACTGCCCACGTATTACCTTGCCATACGCATACTTAATATTATCTATTAACTTAGTATTTTTACACAAGTCCTATATGCCTTCCACATACGATCAGCCACACATACAATCTAAAATTCATAAAAGCATTACTATTGTTTCTAAACAGAGTGTATATGTTTATTATTTCCATCATGCTTAACTATATGTATCTTCCTAAGACAAGCTAGTTTAGTATTCATGGTCCCATGTTCCTGTGTGCATGTTTCAGTTATGATTTCCTCAAAACATATAGCAAAGATTACTTTACATAATACTTATGTGTGGTCTATGATTATGTATTAAACAGATGGTTCAAGGATTACCTTAAGGCTAACCGTGAATAGATCGAAACCGAACACGAACATTAAGATACAACAAGACACGATCAAGTCTACTACCCATTCTACACGGACAACTATTCGTACCAATCACAAACTATATCCTTCAAGCTATCGAACTAAAACCTTCACTACAAAAAAAAAGGCTTTTAGTGACACAATTTTTAATGACACATAAAAAAAAATGTAAGTGAAAGTACATGTACTGATTTATTTATTTATCATTCATAGTGTCTGTCTTCTGCCTCTACCCCATTCTTTCTCTTATATTTTCTGTTATTTATTTCTGTTAATTATTTGTTAATTTTAATCTGATTTTGTTATAATAAAAAGTGTACATGTTTCCTTACACTATCATCCTAAATGCTTGAAAATGGATGTTTTTAAAACACATGAGCAAGTAACATACGTTGTAAGGTTGTGAAACGGAACAACAATGATACATGTAGTATGCAAGCCAAAGATGCTCCAGCAACATACAATCCCACCCACGGCATGGCATCCTCAGTAGTTATCATTGGCTTTATTCCTTTTCCAGAAGAAAAAACAAATAAAGATTGTACGTACTTGATTAATTTAGTATATACAACACTTAACATAGGTTTGAGATATATATAATAAACGAAAAGTTACATAGCTAAACTTTTTATATAAGTTCAACGAAAGTGCGATTAATATCAAGAAAATTCATAAAGTGGAAAAGTGTCATCCACTAGTTTTTGGGTTGGGTGGTTTTAATCTAGCTCACTTGGTTTTAATATCATTATATCAACGAAAGAGGTATACATTTTTGTTTCCTTTATCAATTTTTTGGTTTTAATGATATATTTCAATTAAGAAAAGTATAATAGAGAAGAAGGGTTGGCCAATGTATTATTGTGTAAAAAAACTAAGGTGCGGGAGAGCCCCCCCTCCCCCCCCAAAAAAAAACACAAACTATTATCCCGAGCCCTGCTTGTTGAAAAATGTAAATACAAGGCTCGTTTTTTTTTCAAAGTCATTAAAACCTTTTAATAAATATTTTTATAAAAAATTTACTATAATTAGAGATAATTTTGTAAAAACTTTACTACAATAATATATTTTTATTAAACTATCCACTCGCCTTTTCATATAAACACTTTCCCCCTTTTCATTGTTTCACCTCATTTTCCCCAAATTCGATCGTCACTCTCACACAAACTCACGGCAATGAACCTGTAATCACCCAATTCGTTAAGGCTAACGGATTAACCTGTAATCAAAGCTTACCGTAGATTTGATCGAAGCAGATCCTTACTCAACTCGTTAGGGCTAACGGATTAACATGCAATTCGGTAGATTTAAATTATTATTATTTTGTTTATTTTGCGATATTGTGATGTTGTAGTGTAATTTTAAGTTAGGTTTGTAAGTTATTGATGCACATAACATGTTCGATGAAATGACTCAATGAAAATATGTTAAGAAATAAGTATAAATTATCAAAAATGTGTTTTTGGGAAAGCCTTTTGTAATGATGCACATAAGGTGTTTGGTGAAATGCCTCACTTAGTTGTGTGAAAATGAGTATAGAAATTTACGACTGTGTTTAGACATAAGTTGATACTTGGTACATCCTTGTTACGTGTCACATGTGTTGTTCTTTTTCTTAACACTTTACTAAAGATGCACGAAACTGCACTGCACTCCAAAACTTACTTTTGTTTAGTTGTAAACCAAGTAGGAGAACAGAAATTAATTAAGATGTCATTGTTATGATGTTTCACGTGTGGTAAAGCAAAACCAAGCACAAATTTAGTGAGGTTACTTTTCCCTGTGGTTAGTGAAATTGTATCTCTCTTTGAAGTCTTATGTTTAATTAGTTGTCGCATTTCGGACATAGTGTACTCATATAATATTGCACCACTTTCTTTTCTGAGGTTGTAAAGAATTGGAATAATGTGGATCTTTGACATAGAGTTGCGTTTGTGCTTATAATAGATGTGTTAGGTTTCGTGTTTTATGTGTTTGAGCTACGAATCTGCGTTTGTGTTTTTATTTTATGTATTGACCCACTGAAAGATGTGAATGTGTTGACGTTAGAGGCGTTAGGTTATTGAACTTTACATTTGTAATGTTGTAGTGTTGTTATTTGGTGCTATTGTGGTTGACAGTTTGGATCCTATAGAACAAAACTTCTTATTTGATACAGATGATAACAGTTTGGGAGGATTTGCGAACATGTTTGAAGATGAAACTGATAATTCGCAAGCTATTCATTCTTTACTAAGTGGGAGTTAGAGTGCTCTTATGCAGTCGGTACTCAAAGAAACCTCGAGTACTGATACAGGGGTGCAGGAAGAATGGAGTGGTTTGAGCTTTCAGAACCCATAACCGTCCAATGACATTCTTCAGCAGAATAACAGTTTCCAGAACGCATCATCTTAGATCAAGGCCAGAGCATCTTAAAACATCTAATGCAAGCTTGAGCATTCCTGGTTTCCAGCGGTCCCACCATGCACCGAGTGGGCCTGCTAGACAGTATGGGGTTGTTTATGTTTTACATCTTCTAGTGAGTATTCCTTATTATATAAGTAATCGTAAATTGTTTATGTTTTACATCTTCTAGTGAGTATATTATGGTCATCTGATCTAAATGGTGTTCGCATTTATAGTACATTTGGGCTACTTTTGAAACAAGTATATGCTCATATAAGATGTTTAGTCCAATACTGACCCTCGCTTGAAATAAGTATATGTTCATATAAGATGTTTTGGACATTATTTTGTTCTGTTTAATAGTTTAACCCATTTTCTATATCGGATTTGTTATATTTACAGATCGACAATCATTCTTGAACACTGCAAAGTGGATAGAAGAAGTACGTACTGAACGAGCCACTGATGTGATTATAGTCCTTATTAGGAACAAAACTGATCTTGTTGACAAAAGGTTTGACATTAACAATAACTTTTGTAGAATATATGCAGTACTCACTAATCTGGTTTGTCTTTCCTGGTATATATTAAGGTGTTGTTTGAAAAAGACTTAATTGACTTAATATGAAAAAAACATAATTAATTAAGTCATATAAAAATTGTTTGTTAATGACTTAATTGAGAAAGATGACTTAAAATATAAAGTGATAAAACTGAGGTTGTCCACATTAAGTCATCTGTTATTTAAACACGACTTAATGAAAAAATTAAACAAACGGGCTCTAAGTTTAGGTATATTTTACCTTCACTTCTTTATTGATAGTAATATGTATTTTGGACATTTGGTGGGACTTGGTGGGATTAGTGTAAATGTATAATATATGAGAAGCAACAAAGATATAAGCATTTATCCTTGTTTCTGTTAAAACTGAATGTATATGATTAAACAGGCAAGTTTCTATTGAAGAAGGAGATGCCAAAGCTCGTGAATTCGGAGTTATATTTATAGAGACCAGCGCAAAAGCTGGATTTAACATCAAGGTCTAAACTGTTACTTTTATCTAGCATTCATCCAACTTACCACCAATTCTTAATATTCAAAACTGATTTGTGGAGTTGCATATATTCTCCCCTTATAAATGTACTCACCTAGTCACCAGTAAGTTCGGAGGCGATAACATGGGTGGGTGCCATATTTATCTAATATCTACATAAAACTAGAGGTGGCATATACAACGAGTCAAAACAGAATCAAGGTTAAATATCGTATGAAAACAAACTGGAGGTTGTATTAGGCGAACTTCAACCCCTGTTTGATGTGTTCCGCTGGTAGATATATATTTACCGGACCCATGTTTTGTGTTTCTGATGAAACACAACTCATATTAACCCTTTCATTAAAATTCTCGAAGTTTTCTTATTCACATTAAACCTTAATATACTATGTTTAACTCCTGCATTAGTAACTGCATATTTGCTTTAGGGTCAACTCCACTAAATTCCAGAAGAAAGTATTATGAACCCTCTTTCTTCTTTGAAAATATGCTCTTCCCCTGTTTCTAGAAATATTTGTTATCAAAGTTGATGTAGTTATCAAGTTTTTTTTTCTCATAATGGGTTCCAATAGAATAGTTTCGTATCTTCATGTACTGCAATGAAAATGAGCGTTGTTTACTCATTCTTGTGCGTTACACAGCCCGATCCAAGTGAGATGAAGAAGATAGCAGCTGAAGGAATCTTAACGTGTTTTCAGGATGCCATAGATTCTCTTAACAAGGGAGAGGTATGCAATTTCTTTGCAAGTTTGCTAGTAAATTATAAAGAACCCATGCATGTAGTATATAGTTTTTCATTGGATTATTCCGTAAAATGGTACCATGCTTTAGTCTTATCCTTAAAAAAGGTAACAGATTTTCAAAAGTTACTGTATCGTTTAGTGTAATCTTGTAACTTAACTGGCCACATCAGGAAAAATTATATGCAATTTGTCCTTTTTCCAGTGTCCACGGTCACATTTCAAAAAAGGGCGGAAAACATCCAATGATACAGTAACTTAACTGGTAAGTATTGCGATGGTAGTCTTCGTTTGGTACCACAGTGGTCGCCTGAAGGTATAGATATTTGAACACCCATTCTAACCCTTTTAATGACTCATTTGACCCACTGACATGTTAGTGTTTTTTTACCCAAATGACCCGTTATTGTGTTGTTTTGACGCACTTATTGTTTTCAACACATGATGATAAAAAATCTTACTCACATGAGGTTTTTGTACGTGCAATAGTTCCAGGAACCGATTAAGCGACATGAGGATTGCGAAGTCCAAGCATGCCCAGTTTCTTTTTTTAGCTAAGTTATATTTGGTTGAATTGCTATAATCATTGTACTTGCATTTCGTACTTGGAAAAGATGTTCGTTTCTTGTTTGTGGTTAGGCAAATACTTGATCTATATCGATATATGGTTGAAATAATAAATATGTTTGAATCAGTTTTGTGTATGTACTAATTTGGAATAAATATAGCAGCTAAAGATTATGTATAAGGAGTACATACATATGACCAATTGCTTTACTTGTAGTCTATAGTGACACATGTATGTGTCAGAAATAGTCTCAACATATCCTGACACTATTAAGTGTGAGTAAAGGGTGTCACTATATACTTTTACCACCTGGACTTTTAATGACACTTTTTAAAAGTGAAGGTGAAAAAAAATGTAAATAGTGACACTTTTTTTTACATTTGCTGACACTTTTTGTGTGTCATTAAAAGACTTTTTTCTTGTAGTGTATGTAACATTTTTGCTTTGTTGTTCCATAAATTAGTCCATAGAAAAAAAAGTAAAGTAGTTATGTTTCATCTACTAGTGTTTAAAGATACACCATTTAAATGTACTTGAATGTATTTGACATAGATGTAATAGAAGTATGCCATATTCAAGTTTTATCGAGTCGATCTATATGTGTGGTTTTACATGTTTTATCGAAACTATATACGCTTATTCTTCTATAATATTTAGTGGGGGCATTGTCGATCATCTTGCTCAGAGCATCTTGATAGTTACTTTAACTCTTTAAACAAGGTTGAGTTACTCCGTATTATTTCTTTCATTCGGAGAAAAAAAAAATTTAAGCCCCCTAATACTAATTTATGGCTCCGTCTCTGCGCGAGAGGAAAGAAGTCCAGTTAATTGCTTAAATTTTGGTTGATAATTTTAAGACCGCTCCCAATGATCAACCCCAACAAATCGCTTTTGAACAATTCCATGTCTATCGAGATATCGAAAAACCATTGCCATTTGTTCCTTTTTAAATACGTCGCTAGACTCATCAACTAGCAAGAAAAACAAATCATCACGAATATCTTCAAGAATGGAATGAACTTACTCTTCGGCAAAACATTCACATATTTGTTTCAGAATTTTTGGAGATGTTAAGATAAAATTCAAATGAGCTCGTGCTACGGTCATTCGAGTTTCTTCGTTTTCATATGCAAGCAAGTGATAGAATTCTAAAAAAAGACCCCTATTCAAAGAACTTATAGTTTCATCATGAACACGAAAAGGACATCCACCCTTCAACAAGAAGCCATAAGTCTTAATCGATAGATACAATCGAATTCGATAATCACTCATCTCTTGTTCAGTTTGCTTATTAAAGGCAAGAGAAGTAGATAGTTTTTTCTTCATTAGATTTTCACATTTTTAAAGTGCTTTGTTGTGAAAACTATTAAGTTCACGCACATGGTCTTTTAAACTTGTCTTTTTATTCCAACTATCAAAACCCTGTACCGTAAAAGCATCAACCACACCATAATCTCTAAACAAATAACAACATTCTTTATCTTTTTTTATACTATATTCTAACCAATGAAACTTATTGAACCAAGTTACAACAAAACTTCTTTTCTTAGACCCGACCATTTTCCTGAAAACTTATGGCCCTTTGGTCAACAAGGACCTCCAATACATTCGCCTTATTTCCTCTACGATGCCAGGGTCATAACTATAGATGATTGACCTATCTGATGGATCTCATAGAAGATCATCTAATTATATATTAATTGGTGCAAAAGGAGTTGGAGTAGGTTGTGGAACTAGATCTCCACCTGCATTACAACAAGGACATGTTCTCAAAGCTTTCTATATATCTTTTCATAGTTCCTATAAAAAATGTTTTAACCAAAAATAAGCAAATAATCATACAATTAACCTTTTAAATCGTATAATTATTAATGATATACACTAGCATTCATAAAACTGGAAAAAATGACTCTTAAAATGCTTGTATTATTCAAAACCTTAAAATAAAAGAATGACACTAAATCATTAATCTAAATTATATTCAATGTAAAATTTATTCTTTTTCAGATAATAATAAAAAAAAGTTTTTAATAACTATCTTTTGATGTTGAATGTTGATTGTCTTGACGTGTAGACTGGGAACCTAGGAGGAACAGTTCACTTTTATTTGATAAATTGTGTTTTGTATTATTAGATCTAATTAATTTGGGTTTATTGGGCTTTTTATATCTTTACAGTTATATATTGAGATAAATAAAATATATTGAAAAACATTTGCACTTCGTGACTTAAAATAGGGTGTAGCTCGTGCCACACCCGGCAACAATGTGGTCCTTCTAATAAGGTTTAGTGTCGTGTTTACTTACATTCACCCACTTTTGGATTGATAGATGTCAATGGTTACCAGAAAATATGTTGCTGGAATTTTGCTCGAAACCCATTTAATACTTTTCACCATACAATACGTGTTACGGTGATGGGATGTCACATTAATTGATCTTATCTAGTAGTAAGACATAAAGGTACAAGAATACGAGTGAAGTTTAAACGGTGTTATAAGAATACAAAATATGAGAGTTCGAGCCTTGGTTAACAAGACAACAACACAAGCATTCTCTGACATTCTCTGATAAATATGGATACTTACTCTCACGTCGGAGCTTAATCGCGGGGTCCGCCCTGCGGTAAGGCTAACGGTTTACTCTCATTTGTGCAGATCATCTCTTCATTACTTGGATTAGTGCAAGACCTACATCATAGCCCGTTCATTGGCCCAGCCCAATAAATAATCTAGACCCATATTCACCCCATACAGCATTAGTGATTAGACGACAATGCTATGAACTAAAACCTTGATTAAGTTATCTGTATTGTTGCTTTTAAATTCTTTAGATTAATATTGTTGTTGTAGTCTTCTTCTTTTTGTCTATTTTTTTTCTTAAATTTATCCCTGAAATTCTAAGTTTGTCAAAAAAGACCCTACATTATTTTATATTGTTCTTGTAGATTTTTTGCTTGTACAATAAAATTTATACACAATCACGTATATTGGTATTGGCCAAACTACACAAATTTTTGGTAAAAATGTATACTTTAAAATTTGCCGCAACGCAAAACAAATTATACTCGTTAATAACAGATACGAAACACCGTTCTTATATAAAAAACATCGAACACGTACGAGAAACTTGAAACTTAATAGTTTTGATGTCTGATCAATAAATCATTACTATTACACGCGAATATTAACAATGACTAATTCATTAGGACTTGGAAAAGCTGGTTGAATCTGGTTTAAAGGAGCATCATTAGGTATTTCATTCTTTGGTAATGCATGCCACTTACCAATGTCTGCCATTGAGTCCACATCTATGTTTGGAAGTTGGCGTGTATTCAGGATTTCGAGGATCTTTCTGGATCTACCGAGCAGCTGAGTTGCAGAGCGGACGCTGTCTTCCCTTTTCTCTATCGCGTCGTGATGACACATCGTCTTTATGACGCATGGTAAGTTGGTAAAACAAGCGCATAATATATCTGCAATCATATTTGATATCCACTCGAAAAGTTGTCCATCAAGTGGCCAATTCTCTAGCTCACTGCAGTGGATCAATATGGTCTGGCTGACTCTATACATGGAACTCGCAACTATGAACTTACAGTGGGAGTCATCCATTGTTCGCCTTTTGCAGCTCTTGAACTGTATAACTATTTTTACTGCTTCATCTCTTAACCACTCAAGGATCTCCTTTGACGTCTTTCCGTCACGAGCCTTCTTTTGAAGATCGATCTGTAGCCACTTGCGGTATACTTCAACTTGTGTCCACACACGTCTAGCTGCTCTTCTTGTCTTTACCATGTCACTATCTGCATTAAGACATTCTTCAATATTTCTTACGATATGGAGTCCTTCCCTCATACTAGCAATTAACCCCTCCCCATGGTCGTTAGCTGTGTTCGGAAGTGCAACGACTATGGCTGTTAATGTCACTACTACTAGACTCCAGGAATTTTTGGTTTCTTCCGAATGTAGAGGTGGGACTTGATCGTTGTCGAACTCTAAAACTCCTTTAAATCCTGTAGATTTCTTTAGAAGCTTTATAAGATTACCTGGCTCATTCTTTTCAGACTTTGAAAGAAGTTGATTAATTGATTTAAGTGCATTTCTTGATATTCTCTCTGAAAGCTTTGCATCATCTTCAATTTGTAGAACATACTTAGCATATTCTTTCCTCTCTGATCTGACATTGCTGTTGGATACATTTTCTTCCGTTTTATGATTGCGGAAATACCAACAGTAGGAGACTAAGATCAGAAAAGATCTGGGAACAAGACATATCGATTTACATATAACCACAAAGATTATCTGACGTGCTATACAAATGTTCAAAATAAAGTTTTTGGAAATATGGAAAACTATTTTGCAATGTCGGCCAGGAATATGTGAACTGACATGACTACCTTTCCAAAACTGAAGCATTTGGGTCCAATGTTCCTCGACTTTGAAAATGTTGAGATGACTCACACTCCATTTTTTCGAGAGTTCAAAACAATTGATAGCAGCAAAACATCTAAAAGCTGGTGCTATACTACCTATTATAACCCCAATTAACTGGATGCGAACAATTATCTTTAGTGACCAATTATAATCCGAGTCTTGTGTGGGATATTTGATACTAAATAGTCGTTCTAGTGAACTGACAAAAAGAAGAGAGCATATAAATCCACAAGCAGAAGCAACCTCTGAACAAGCAATCGCAAATTGCGGGTTACCAGTTTCTGCCATCATCCAATACTTTTTGACATTGTGCTTGAGATCTTCATAAGAAAACTTTATCTCTTGAGGATTTGAAGCCAATCCGTGCAACTCTTTGTACCTGTCTTCTAATATTCTTCTCGATGCCGGAACTGTGAAAGCTATTGAAAACACCCATAGAATAGAAAATAACAATAACAATAGCGAATAGAATGTTGGATCAAGCATCCCTGCAAAAATTTGGATCGATACATTTACGGTAATGGTGATCAAGAGGATACTCCATGCTACCATGTTTACTAGAAGTTCCTTGTCATCCATTAGCCCAAAAGAAGGAGAAAATTAGCTAACATGGTGAACAAGAAAGTGATGCTAACTACCTTTCCATCGAAATCTACAGAACTGGTTGTAGTTA
>BQNB010003641.1:63949-88494 GCA_026074375.1 Tanacetum coccineum | reverse complement strand
TCTTCAGCCACTATTGTGTATTGTGATAATGTGAGTGCTGTGTACTTGTCTTCTAATCCGGTTCAACATCAGCGTACCAAGTACATAGAGATTGATATTCATTTTGTTCTGGATTTGGTTGCTACTGGGCAGGTTCGCGTTTTACATGTTCCTTCTCGGTTTTAGTTTGCGGATATCTTCACTAAGGGCTTACCTTCAACATTATTTGATGAGTTTCGTGACAGTTTGAGTGTTCGTTGTACTCCCGTTCCAACTGTGGGGGAGTGTTAGCAGGCTTATGTTTGTAGGCTTGACCCATGTTGGGCTTAGGGTTATCTTTGTATTACTTGTATTTATACTTGACACTTTGTATGGTTTCATAATCAATATACACACAACATTGTATCATCCTACATAAACAAGGTCATTTGACACTTTGCATAAGTCCTGGCTTTTTTTCAGAGATACAAACTATTTACGTGTTTCACATAATTTTCCACATTATCATTTGAGCGGAGTGTACGGGCAAGTGATTTCTTAGTCAAACATATAAATGAATCAAAACTATCAATTATCTAGAGTCTTACGAACACTTTGAGATATTTTATGTGTTATGTCATATTACGACTCATTAACGTTCGAAAACCGGACTGGTCCAAGAATCTATTTGGCACAAAAATTCGAACGGTATCAGACAAAAATGTTCTGTTTAGTTCTGGGCCGGTGTGGTTCGTTGATCTGGCTCGGTTGTCACACCCCCAGACGGGGCCTGGACGGAACACGTGTCCGGAGGCGTGACTTGATTGATCATCTCAAGTACAAAGCATAAAGAACGACCTCTAAGGGTACGTTTTGAAAATAAACACCGTTGCATAGATTAAAAATAATAATAATAAGTTTTACATCAATTAAATTCAAAAGATTCAAGTTTAAAAATGCGGAAGCTTAAATAGTTCAACAACGGTATTTAAAACATAGATAAATCTCTTGGTAAACTGGTGTAGGCATATAGACTCCATATAAGTCAATCAACAGCATCCTTGCTAAGCACCTGAGAAAAACATGCTTAAAACGGTCAACATAAAGTTGAGTGAATTCATAGGTTTAGTTCAAACGTTATTATAGTGGACCACAAGTTATCAACACGTATGCGACAGTTATAACAAATACAACTTCACATAAAAAGTATTTACGTTGCGCTAAGCTCATGACACTGAAGCTAATTGTGTATGCTAGCATGTACATTGCTATAAGTAATTGTGCCCTTCCAGGTGTCCGACCAAAGACAACCTAACCAGTACGACATGACATATATCCGTTTATCGGGCGCCCCGTGGGTAGTGAGCGCTACTCACCCGGATAGGGATAATTAGTCCCAATAGATCTATTTACTCATTCGCGCTCCCTCGACCGGTCCTCCAGTCAAGAGATTGACAGTTCATGATAGTTCGGGCAGTAGTGGTCTAACAGCTACTTAGGCAACACGTAAACAGGGAAAATCTCACGTAAAGTACTTGTGTCCAATTTTAAAAGCAAGCAATGTTTCTCACCCCAAGTTATAAAACATTTATTTAAAACGAGTAAAAGAGTGGGGCTATGAACTCACCTTGATGATAAGGTAAAGAGTATACGTCAAAAGTATGGTTACTTGGAATGAACGGCGGTACACGGGTATGACCTAAAAGAATATGGGTTTCGATTTAGACTCGGAAGGTTATTGTACTACATTGATGCATGCACGTTCATTGTCATTTTTAGCAAACGTTAGTTGTATTTTTTAAAACGTACTTTCGAAAGTTATAAGTTTTGACAAGTCTCGACGTTTTGAAACATCTTCAAAAATATTTCGTCTTTTAGTGTATTTCGTCTTTTAGTGCATTTCGTCTTTTAGTGCATTTCGTCTTTTAGTGTATTTCGTCTTTTAGTGTATTTCGTCTTTTAGTGTATTTCGTCTTTTAGTGTATTTCGTCTTTTAGTGTATTTCGTCTTTTAGTGTATTTTGTCTTTTAGTGTATTTCGTCTTTTAGTGTATTTCGTCTTTTAGTGTATTTTGTCTTTTAGTGTATTTCTTTTTTAGTAACATATCGTTTTTTTAGTGTCAGACACATCAACGTTGACTCAATAACTAAAAATGTTGACCTAAACTCGACACTTACGTTTTTCTACATTTTATCATAAGTTTGATAATAAAAGTATATTTTCGACGCTTTTATAAAGTTTACGAAATTTCGGCATGACCTTTCTAAAAATATCGACTTTCCATTTTTATCAACCTCGACTCGTGAAAATATCCGTTTTACAAAGTACATCTTTTATTGACTCGAAAGCATATCCGATCTATTTTCGACAACACCTCAAATATCGCAACAAATCCGTTCTTAAACCTAAACCTCCTTCTCGGACATTCAAATTTACGCTTCCGACAAATCAACATCTACTTAATCTCTCGCCAAGAATATTTAAAAATTAATATACGATAAACCTTAAATAAATAACGTGCCGTAATACTAATTAATATATATATCAAAATAGGTACAAACGAACTTTTTTAAACGCAAAAGTACAATATTTTTATGTTTCTTCCATTTATAAACAAAAGATTAAACTTTGAGACTTGTAGTTTTATTGAAAAATAGATAATGGTTTTCACAACGATCCACTTTGTACACCTTGTTCGGAATGATCATACGAATGCAAAAGTACAATTTATTTATGAAAAGTAGGGATGACTTACAAAGAAACACGACGAAAGATGATTAGAAGCTAAGAACAACCCAAACGTTGTTTTATAAAATACCCAGATGCAATAACAATCATAAAATACCCGGATGAAATAACAATCAACTCGAACAATATATCTTCAAATGTAAATGATCAAAGATGGAAAATGTATGGATTTGTGTTTTTCGTGGGTTAAGGGAACAAAGGAGAAGAGAAAAACTAAAAATACAAGTATGTGCGTGTTATGAATGAACAAATGAATATAAGATGGGTTATATACACAATGTTTACTTCACACACTAATAGTGTGTGTGTGTGTTCCGAAAACAAGACAAGAGAGCCAAAGGGGACCAAAATGATCCTCAAATCACAAGTTTGCTAGTACTAGTCCTATTTCCACAAACCATGCAAGCTTGTCTAGGAATATTATTCAAAATTTTGGCACCCTATGCATGCATACATACATAATCGGTTACAAGACCAAAGGGGGGACCAAATGGCTTCCAACTTTCTAGGAATATCATGCTAGCTTATATTTAATTTCAAGAGATACCATGCACAAGTATATATATAAATCAAAACACGTATCACGTAAATAACAAAACGAGTAACGGTAACATGGAAAATTACGAAATTTTAAATATTGCTTTAAAACATGAAAACGCGGCTATTGCCAAAATACTACAACGTTTGGTGTCTCGGTTTGCTCCCGGAGACGATTCTCGGATAATAACGAAACAACTTCCCGGTTAAACGACAAAGCTTAACGAAACTTTTAAAAATTCATTTTTCTACACGCAAACGGCTACTTTATTGAACGGAAATTCTCGGGTTGTCACACCTAGGACCTGAAATTACCTGCTAAAAGTTAACACAAAGGTTGAGTGAAATCATAGGTTTATCGGTAAAAAGGGTGGACCACAAGATCGAAGTAATAGTAGACTCTGAAACACATTCAGTAGTCCAAAACGTTTATTATTGCACTAAGCTCATGACCCCGAAGCCTTAACTAGATTTGTGCCCCAATCAGAATATAAGATGCTTGCCAACAACCTAACACCTCTCAATGTTAAATGCACCTTGATCAAACTAGTGACCCAAGGAAAGGTGGGGATTGTCAGTCCCGATAGATCTATCCACAACACTCGCGCTTACTACAATAGCAATTAATGGTTTCATATAAATAGGGAGACTTCCACGGCAATTAAGGTAACTTAGCATAATATTCAGCAGTAAATATTTGGATGACGCATACACAATGTAAACCCTTTGAAAACACGTAGAAAACACTTGTTCCAATAGTAAAACAAGCAATGTAATCACATCCCCGTTAGATTTGTAAAACAATCACGTAGTAAAAAGGGGCTATGAACTCACCTCGAGTGAATGGTAACAAACAAGTATCACAAAATAGAAAATGCGTCACGCTTACGATCGAATGAACCCTGAATCCAATATAGGTCGTATAAGTACTAAACACATTGATTATTTATCGTACGTAAAGCTCATCGTACTACGTTCGGAGGGCTATCATAATTAAAGAGGTCCTGTAGTGACGTTATGAGGAGCACAGACACTTAAAATCGTAAATCAACAACTCGACATAAACGCCACCCCGAAGAAGGCCTCAATATGGAAACTACCACTAGTAATAAATTACTTCTAATTAACTACTACCATATAAAATTCTATAAAGCTACATCACCATCTAATCGTTTTAGTGAAAACCAAATTTATAAAGTAAAAACAAATATAAAGAATACTATTATAAAAACTGGCGTAACTATTCCGTATTAAAAGTTCGTTTTCATTTCGTTTCTTATGTCCACGCCTTCGTATTAATACGAGTAATCAAAATATAACATTATTCAAAATCAAGAGTATTCAGATGAATAAAAGATTTTTATATAACTAGTTAATAACATTTATAATTTATATTATAGAATAGTTATCAGTAAATCTCGTAAATTGTCGAAACTTATTCGTTTTAACTCCGTTTTTATAGCGATTCATTCGCGAGCATGTCTTTGTAAATGAAAGTATTATGATTTATTATATGTTTTAAAAGTATCAAAAGATTTTCTGATATGGAATAGTAACTTATAATAAAAAATAAGTTTTATCAAAGTATATATTAAAACCGTAAACTGAAAAACGTACAATATTTATCGTTATAAAATCGGTTGTTTCGAGTTTCTTTACATGCCACGATCCTGGGACATGTAGTATCTTTATAAATCAAAAAATAGAGTGTAAATTGTCGAATTCAAACAGTCCCTCTAAATGTGTTTCTTCTTTTCTCAAAATGTGTTTAAAAGATCGTTTTTTTATAAACTTTTTAGCATATAACACTTGTTACAAGTCCCATTACAACCCCTATCACATATGTCTTAACATACTTAGGGCTCCTAGACATGATATATTTCAACCACATAACACATGAATAAGTGTATAAAATTATAATCACAAGCAAAAATATGTTTTACATGTTTAAAAGCATCCTAAGGTGAAATATTCTGTACATAGAACATTATTCACATAAATTGATAAAATGTAAAGACATACAGGTTTTTCGGAAACCCTTAATATGATGTGTGGAGATGAACAACAAGGAGCTACACACTTGTTTGTAGCAATAAAACCCTAGCTTTGCAACTCTTGAAAAACCCTAATCCAGCCAAATCCTAATCTTATTTCTTGCTTTTCTTGCTTAGATACTTGTAAACCTTTAGCCAACCCTTTCAAACACCTTAGTTTATCATAGGAAGGATGTATGAGTGCTTGTATGGTCTTATAAAATCAAGCTATGGATTGTTATATTGGGGGGTTTTTGAGCCGTGGACTTCAAAGAAGAAAAAGGGAGAGATTTTGTGTTTTACACTTATACAAATGAATTAATGGTGTTTCTAAGTTTGCTAAGTTACTTTCCCTCATATACTTCTTGTAGCTAGATTGTTAATAGGACTAGGAGGTTTTCATAAAAGACATGATGAGAAAACAAGAAGATCCCTTATGAGACTAGGTAAGGGTTTTTGCTTGAAAAAGTCCATGGTTTATTAAGGTGTAGTACATTGCAAGTTGATAGATTTTCATGATATTTCTTGGATATTTATCACCAAATCCGGCCATGGGTTGATATGTATGATATATTTTTGTGATTTTTGAGTATTGGGTATAAAAGTGGGTATTTGTTGAAGCGTAAAAGTCTTTGGTGCTTCCGGGAGAGCTAACTTATTTTAATTGCGAAACGAAAACTATTAACACAACCAATAAAAATAAAATATAAAAAGTTGATTATTACTTTCGTAAAAATAATATATTGCTTGCTTGACGAAAACTTTAATTCGTTTGGTGTCCGTTTACGTTAATTGTTGATTTTTAGTTTACGCGATTTTACTATATAATAAGAATTAAAAGTAAACGCGTACGAAAAATAATAATTAGTAAAATAGATGACGTCGTAAATGACCTAAAAATACAGAATGTTACACCCGGCAACGACATCGTTAACCGGTTTTAGTGGAGAAACTATATGGCCGCTGGGACAACTTAAGCTCTTGGTAAAAATAGGAGATGCAGATCATTCTACTAAAGCATGGATGGATTTCATAATCATAAGGTCATTATCACCGTACAATGGTATCATTGGAAGACTTGGAATAAGAGAAATCCAAGCGGTACCATCCACAGCTCACGGAATGCTTGAGTTCCCGGTCGACGGAGGAATAGTCACTATCCGTAGCACTATCTTGATACCCGCTGAGTGCGCCACGGTGACCACATCGTCTAAGAAGATACTCAGAGAGGCTGAAGTTCATCATGAAAATTTGAAAGTAGCTTTACATTCGAATTTCCCCGATCAGGAAGTGACAATTAGGGGACGCTATCCGCGAAAGGACGGACGGAACTATGCTCACTCCTGAAGGAAAACTTAGATATATTCGCATGGCAGCTGGCAGACATGACACGAGTACCGCGATCAGTAGCTGAACATTGGCTCAATATCCGGGAAGGACATTCGCCTGTTCGACAGAAGAAAAGGGGCCATGCCCTGGAACATGCCAAAGCCATCCAAGCGGAGGTACATAAACTAGAGAAGGGCGAGATCATTATAGAAGTTTATTATCATAGACCTGGCTTGTCCAATACCAGTCATGGTGAAAAAGCCAGTACGGTAGCTGAGGAAGTGCGAACGGATTTCCACGGACTTAAAAAAAAACCAAGGCCTGTCCAAGATTATTACCCCCCTTCCAGAAATCAACATAGAAGTTTGAATCTCTCTGCGGCTACCACTTTAAGTGTTTCTTGGACGCTTACAAAGGCTATCACCAGATACAGATGGTAGAGTCAGATGAAGAGAAAACAGCTTTCCACACCAACCAAGGGGTGTATTGCTATACCAAAATGCCCTTCAGCCTCAAGAACGTTGGCGCCACATACTAGCGGCTGGTGGACAAAGCTTTTGACAGCCAAGTTGGTCGGAACATAAAAGTGTACGTCAATGACTTGGTTATTAAGAGTCACACAAAAGCAGAGATGCTAAGAGATATTGATGAAACGTTTCGTACGTTACGAAAGATCAACATGAAGCTCAACCATAAAAAATGTACGTTTGGGACAGTGGAAGGAACGTTCTTGGGGTACATGATTAGCCCGGAAGGGATAAAACCGTGCCCAGACAAAACAGAAGCCGTGGTGCAAATCTCGTCCCCACAAACAATCAAAGAGGTCCAGAGCCTCAATAGGAAGTTGGCTAGTCTGAACAGATTCCTCTCCAAGTCAGCGGAAAAGTCCTTGCCCTTATTTAAAACTTTGAAGAAGTGCATTAAAAAGAGTGACTTCCATTGGACACTAAAAGCGAAACAAGCCTTCAAGCAACTGAAGCAACACTTGTCGGAGCTACCCCTGCTGGTAGCACCCAAACCGAAGGAGGAACTGATTGTATACATGTCCGCCTCCCACGGAGCTATTAATGCGGTCCTGATGACTGAAAGGGGCACGGTTCAGAAGCCAGTCTATTTCATAAGCCGTGCATTGCAGGGCCCCGAACTAAACTATACCCCAATGGAAAAGCTAGTCCTAGCACTGGTTTTCGCAGCCAAGCGGTTACGAAGATATTTCCAAGCGTACCCTATCGCAGTTATCACCGACCAACCCATCAAACAAATAATATCACAGCCCGATGTGGCTGAGCGATTACAAAAATGGAGCGTTATGCTGAGAGAACACAATATCACGTACCGGCCAAGGACATCCGTGAAAGGACAGATTCTAGCAAATTTCCTTGTCGAGAAGCCGGACGAGGCACCACCAGATACGTCAGTGGTCGAAATACCACAAGAGTCGTGGATATTATTCACGGACGGATCATCATGTGTAGATGGATCAGGCGCTGGCCTAATAATGACAATCCCGGAGGGAACGGAGTTTACCTACGCGCTAAGGTTTCAGTTCACCGCTTCTAACAATGAGGCAGAATATGAGGCACTAATAGTTGGCCTTCGGATAGCAGCGTAGATGGGGGTGCGCAATGTGCACGTGAGTGTAGACTCTAAACTGGTGGCAAACCAAGTCCTAGGGACATACGTTGCCAAAAAAGAGAATATGGTCAAGTACCTTGAGAAGGCCAAAATCCTGATCAGCAGCTTTGCTAACTTTTCCATAAGCCAAGTCCCAAGAAGTAAAAACAAAAAAACGGATGCCCTAAGCAAAATCGCGTCAACCAGCTTTGCGCACTTATCAAAACAGGTCTTGGTCGAAGTACTTAAAGAGAAATCCATACAAGAGGAGGAAGTGGCGACAGTAGTAGAGGAAGACGACCAACATGGATGACCCCGATAATGGAATATTTGAAAGATGGGACCATTCCCGATGATAGAAAGGAGGCAAAGAAACTCCGTATCAAGGCTAGACAGTACGAATTGTTGGAAGGGGTTCTTTACAGGTGGTAATTCCTAAAGCCGTGGCTCAGGTGTGTTAGACCACTCCAAGCGGATTATGTGATCCGAGAAATTCATGAGGGGTCGTGCAGTATGCACGCAGGATCACAGTTCGTGGTGGCCAAAGCCATGCGATTGGGATATTAATAGCCGACCATGCATCAAGACACACGAAATATGATACGCACATGTAACGATTGTCAAATACATCGTCTCATGCCAAGAAACCCCCAACAGCCGCTAACCCCCATCACGGCTCCGTGACCATTTTATAAGTGGGGAATTTACATAGCTGGTCCTTTTTCGGAGGGACCAGGAAAGGTCAAGTTTTTTATAGTCGCTATGGACTATTTCACGAAGTGGATAGAGGCGAAAGCCGTGGCGAAAATCACCGGCAATTAGGTGAAGAAGTTCGTGTGGGATAACATAGTATGCCGCTTCGGTCTCTGATACACCCAAATACGTATATATATATAATATATAGTATTCCAGGAGAAATAGTTTCAGACAATGGTAAGCAGTTCAGCGACAACCCATTCAAGGATTGGTGTGAAAAGTTGAATATCATACAGCGTTTCACCTCGGTAAAACATCCGCAGTCCAATGTACTGGTAGAAAGAGCAAACCAGAGCTTAAGTGAAGGAATAAAGGCCAGTCTGGGCGAAGGAAACAAGATTTAGATAGAAGAACTTCCCCATGTCCTTTGGGCCTATCGTACAATGATTAAATCCAGCCATGGTGATACCCCCTTCTCCTTGACCTATGGAACGGAAGCTGTCATACCTGCGGAAATAGGCATGCCAACCTACCGTACCGCGGCAGTGGACGCCGTGCACAATAATGAAGAGCTACGGCTAAATTTGGACTTACTGGAAGAACGGCGTGAACGCGCAGCAATTCGTGAAGCCAAGGCCAAATTAAAAATGTCAAAGTACTACAACGCTAGAGTCCGTGGTGTTGCTTTTAGACCCGGAGACTTTGTTTATCGTAGTAACGAGGCAAGTCATGCTATGGACGGGGGAAAGCTCGGACCAAAGTGGGAAGGACCCTATGAGGTCACGGAAGCACTAGGAGACGGAGCGTACATGCTAAGGTCTTTGG
Source organism: Tanacetum coccineum (assembly GCA_026074375.1). Taxonomy (NCBI): domain Eukaryota; kingdom Viridiplantae; phylum Streptophyta; class Magnoliopsida; order Asterales; family Asteraceae; genus Tanacetum; species Tanacetum coccineum. The sequence continues at coordinate 78,754 of BQNB010003641.1, read as the reverse complement.
AGGGAACTGTCCTTCCGCGGACGTGGAACATCGCCAATCTCAAGAAATGTTATCTTTAAGCTACGACATGGATAAGTTTGTGCCTTGATTAGGACTTCTAATAAAGTACTCCATGTATTCTTATTCCATCTTTTGTTTTTAAGTTATGAATAAAATTCCGCGGGGTGTAGCTAACCCCGCGACTTTTTTATATAAAAAATTTTCTAAGTGAATCTTCGTTTTCTTTAGTATAATTTACTTCATTCTACGCATGCATACATAATATGACGGATATCTTTGGATATCCACAGGTTAAGCACCCTAACAATTGCTTGCCGTGTAAGTGGGTTGCAACCCCAACGGCCATGGATTCTGCATCCTTATTCTACGTGTATCTGAGACGTTAGGTACATAAAAAAAGACTCCCACGGAGCATGTAAGACACTACCCAGGTCGATTATAAACAAAAATTACATCAGATATGATATATTTACAAACATGTCCAACCACGGACATCCGTGGACATATAACAAACAAAATATTGTCTAAGTACCACAGGCGGTTCTATGGCCAATCCATATTATACATAGGTGGTAGAGATTTGGATCTAAGCAGTCCGTGGAGATGCCTCCTTTAGAAGCATTCTGTATTTGTACAGCACATCCGCCAGTTAGATGGGCTAGAACCTTGAATAGACAATCTAGGGTGCAGATACTAGGAATGCCATCAACCTGGCATGTGGGCAGAGCCGACCCTATGGGTACGGCATACCACTGCGCTTTTTTCTTCTTCTCGACACGGCTTCTGTTGGTCGCGATGGCATCCTCCAGCAGCATCTCCTCTTGGACGGACCAGGGATCTCTCGGATTAGGCACCTCAAGGTATATGGGAATCTTTAACTGGGAAGTGCTGGGACGAAGCTTGCGGATCCATTCAGGTGTGTCTTCTCCAGAATTGCTCTCTAAATGTAGGGATGCCATGAGTAAGTCTATGGGGGCATCCCTTAACTTTTCCAGCTGATCAATCAAAGCGTACTTCAAATCCCTCAGAGCAGTAAGGGTCGCGATGTATTTCGCCTCAGCCTCAGGATCATACGCCTCAATAGCCGCTAAGTCCAACTTAGCCTCTCTGTGCTCTACCTCATACTTGAGCCCCTCGCTCATACCCTTCACAATCCCAACGGACACGGCATCAGCAAACGCCTGCCTCAGTTCCGTAGATTCCGCACACTTCATAATCGCTAAGCGTAATCCATGCCCAATGACCCAGCGGTGGCCTGCGATCGCCGTCAGCATATGAGGGTACAACTCCTCATCAAAATCAATGATCAACGCATCTAACCTTGCATCCATCTCTGCACACCGCTGCTCAACCTTTTCATCCTTAGATTTTTTAAACTCTTCGAATGCGGCCTTTATTCTTTCTTCACCTGTGACCTATGCTTGCAGAGTGCACACCTGCTAGGATAACTGATGGTTATTAACTTGGAGATCAGAAAACTGGGCACGGAGGCTTTCTAGTTCACCAGCTAAATCCATACTCTTGGCCTCCGCAGACTTCTTCATATCTACCTTAACCTCAAGTAGCGTTTCTAGGTTTTGGGTTCGGTTGCGAAGACCATGTACCTCTATTTCCATGGTCCTGAGGGATCTGATTTCTTCATTAAGTTTCTTTATCTCATCTTCCCTCGCATGGATCTTCTGGTCACGTCTGGCTATCTTGGTTGTAGCTTTCTTCAACAATCTGACCACCTGTTCAAACCTAAGCCTCAGTTGTGAACCCATAGCCACCTGTCGTGCCAGGTTCATGTTGTACTAGCTTAAAAATTCTGTATTATGCAGGTGGCGCAGCTCAGAGAAGTACCTAGGCGGCACTATGTGATCCACCAGGTCTTGGCACGCCTCCGGGGAGTCCAAGCGGCAATTGTTGGTCACACCCCACCCTGGCTGATAGATGCCTCTAGGCGACCCGCCTACGGAGGGGGAGGTTGATTTCCCCAAATTTGGACTCCCCATGGACAGCTGGACATTCACCTTTGTGGTGGCAACATCCTCCGTGGGGATCTTAGCGGCCGCTCCCTTAGAAGACCTGCATCCACATTATATAGTAGGAATGGCCCGTTTGTATTACTATGCAAACACAACATATAAGGAAGAGCATGTAGAAAATATATCACTTACTGGGTAATGTCTTGCATGGGGTGCGGTTGTGGTTTCGCATACGACAGAGGCTCCGGGTTACTCACCGTAGTTGGAGTGTTCTGTGCAGCAGGCGGGGAGAAGGTGGAACCCGCGTCCAACCCCATTGCAGCAATGAATTTTCCTCCGCGGGTACTCTGTGTATGGCCGGATGCATGGTATTTCCTCAGCACCTTGGGCGATGCGTTCGCCTCCGCCTCCTCATTTACTCTTTTACGGCGCATTTGCTTACGCCTTTTATTGACAGGCGGCTTCGTAGCGGCCACCTCTTCTTCGTGCACCACTTCCTGAACGACCTTTGTGGTCGTTACAGTCTCCACAGGAGGGATCTCATGTGCTAATCCCTCTTGGACATGCTCCTCCGCCCCGGCTCCTTCATCTAATGATGGGGCAGGGTCTTCATTGTCGAAGTCCAATGGCGACCTCTCGACAGTGGAAGGTGTCCATGGGGATCCGGAGGCCACAGGATCCTCCAGGTCTATCACACGGTTCGTCGTGGCAGTTATAGCGGTACTTCATGGGTGGCGCATGGTCGTGTCCTAGTCTTTACCTTGAATGGGTTGGGGTTACGGATCAGGCTGAACAAATCCATTTTTGTAAATACACAAGAGGAGTTAGGTTATTTTCCTACGACATAAAAATGATAACGAAAGTTTATAATACACCCACCCCGGTCGTCGTCATACAGGAACGTGTGATACACGTCGTCCCCAAGGTAATAGTTCTGGCTTAGCCCTACTAGGCATAATAGGTTTTCTGGTAATCTTTGGAAGGGGGCACGGTCCGTATTCAACAATGTTACGTCTGCTGCGGAATAGGAACCCGCAATAGGCATCTCTTCCCTTGGGGCGCTTGCACGCCAATCCACAGCGGTAGGGAATATCCTCTTGTCTATCCAGAAGAAGCGATTATTCTAATTCTTCAAGGAGTCGAGGGGCTTTGTGTAGCATTGCGAGTGTTCTTCCCTGGCCATTTGCTAAATGAAATCCACCCCGAATTAAAGGAAGGGATGTAGAATACTCGGAATAGGTTCAGTGTGGGAATTATGTTGTGGACACGGCAGTTGATTTCAAAGTTTCTAACTTTGGCCGCGCCTATCACTGACAGTTGTGAGAGATGAATTTGGTAGTGTCTGAGTATGTCAAAGAGGAATTGTGAAAGAGGGATGTTGTAGTTTGCGAATTCAAAGAATCTGGTGTAAACACCGACCTTGCCCTCTGGAAAATCCACGATGGTTTCCCCTAGGCCAAGCACCTCCGGATGCAAGTTCTCTAGAATACCATACTCCGAAGTAAACTTGAGCAGATACTCTCCGGAGATGGTTGAGATGGCGCCTTCTAATTGTATGGTATCCCTACCCATTTTTATTAAGTTTTTATAAATGGCGTGGTGTACTAACCTATGATTAAGGAATTCCGTGAAATTAAACGTTTGTGTGACTGCGTGCGTAAAAATGGCGGTTTGATTTGAAAACTGGGTAAACTTGCACAGTGGTTTCTTGCCCTATTTATAGTATGTCCTCGACAGATGCGCCTGGTTGGATGATTGACACGTGTCCCCCACTTACTTTTTAGATAGCTATGATTGCGAGGCAGACGAACCGGTTGCTGGGCCCACATGTCTCAACATCCAGTCGTTTTCGCCGTTTCTTGATACACGGGTACTATTATTACGCTATACAAATCAGCATGCGATTTTGGAGGTTACATGTTTCTGGCAAGGACCGCGGTTTTTGTAGTCTAGGAACCGTGATCGTGGTCCCGGCCACGGCCACACCTCCTAGACTGGGGGGGACATGATGACGTATAGTATGGACTGGCCCGGCTCACTCATACTATTATGGGCTTGGTAGCTGATAATGGGCCTCCGACCCATATATCAGGGTCGCGGCCGCCAGTTCGCGATCCGCGGCCGCGGTATCTTCACAAGATATTCCTAAAGATAACCTAACTAAATAAGAGATATGCTTTACTTATTTAAACCAGCTAGGATAATGCTAAATCCCTAAAACTTCGGCCGTATCTTGGGCCACAAGTTATGGAAACCCTAAAGGTTATTTAGCCTATAAAAGGAACAAGATCGTCATTAATGCAGATATCTTCTACAAGCTAAAACCCTACTTACACTCGATTACTCCCAAAAACCATATACTTACTCTCACGTCGAAGTCCAATCGTGGGATCCGCTCCCACGATAAGATTAACAGTGTTTTATTCTGTATGCAGGGTCCTCCAAACAAGTTCAATTGGTACAAGAACAAGGTGCTACATATCCAAATAGCTGCCTATTAGGACCTAACAAGACCCGACCTAACTTTTGTATCAACAGTAATGTAGAAACTAGAAGGGGGTTGAATAGTTTTATCGGTTAATTAGCGTTTTAAAAGTTTGCTTATGAAATAGTTTGATTCGTGACCACTGTCACGAAAACAACAACCAAAGAAAAAGCGCCGAAAGAAACGGATGCCGCACCCAGGGTGAACATCCAGGACTTTTGCGAGGAACACTACGAAGATAATTCCTGCTGCGTATATTGGATTTTTTTTTTTGTTTTTAAAAAGGTTCACCGTGATAAGCGAAAAGAAGTCCATACTAGGCTGGACTTTGGGGACAATACCAAGAGAAATCGAAGAACGAGAGAAAGCTCTCAAAACTCAAGTGCGCGGACCTGGTCCGCAAGGCACCGAAACCCGTCAGAAAAGCCCAGGGTGAAGGATCGCTCTAGAGACGGCGATGGAAACGTATTTGGCCGGCTAGGTCACCGGAGACAGAGCGCGTTCGACCGGCTTAGCGACACTTACTCGCCAAGCACGACTAAGTCTGGCACGGGTAGGACGAGCTCTAGAGTGTCACACCCGCAAAATCGGACGACAACGGAATAGTAACATTGGGGTGCGACTTCAAGGCACAAAGTACAAGTTACAAAAAACGACTCAAAAGAGACGTTTTAAAATAGCACATTCGATTAAAATATCAGAGTAAATTCAGGTTCCAATAATTTCCTTTTTCAAAGTTACAAGAGTTCAAACATGACCCATTTGTATATTTAAAGAAAAATGGTTATCACATAAAGAAAACCGAGTTCTTAAAGTTTTGATATCCGCGCAACTCGAATGCTCCCAAAGCTCAGCTAGCAAAGTAATAACCTGAGAAAATACATGCAAAACGTCAACACTAATCTTGGTGAATTCATAGGTTTAAGTAAAAAGCGGTATTGAAATAATTAAGAAATATTTCAGAAGAAAAAGTTGCGTTATAGATTTCAAGTGTCATGTTACGAGATCAAGTAATGATTCAGTTTAAAAAAAATTCAGAAGTATTAAATGTGGACCACATGACTTAAGTAACTGGTGGATAAGTACGTTTTCGAAGTCCAAAACATTTTATATTGCACCCGTGTTCGTAATTATAAGGGATTTGCACTAGTATTCGTAATTATAAGGGAATTGCACCGGTATTCGTAATTATAAGGGATTTGCACCAGTATTCGTGGCTCTTAGGTCATAGCATTCAGGCAATAATCTGGATATCATACAATTTAAACACTTGTGTCCAAAGTAAAACAAGTAATGTGTTCGAAACTCTCGGTTTCATATATAGGTATTCAATGTTCTCAAAATCATGTAGTAAGCAAGTAAAAGCTTTAGTAAAACTAGTCATGTAACGCTTAAGTAGTAGAAATCAATAAATTTGCTTAGTAAATGAGCATGTATTCTCACCCCGAAAACAGTTTAAGAAAACCATTAAAAAAAGAAAATGTGGGGCTATGAACTCGCCTCAGAAGTGAAGTGATGAAATAAGTCAAGTGAATGAATGAAAACGCGTCACGGAAATATCTGAAAGCAACCTAAGTAGATATCGGTCGTAAGAGTACTAAGTACTAATAACATATATAATTCTATATAGCTACATCACAATCTCATTGAGTTTGTGAAATAATATTTAAATTGCATTAGATAAATATTATCCGTGTGTTTGTACTCGTATAATCGAATATATAATTCAATTGTCTTTGTAAAATAATATTTATAAAGTTTAGGTCATGTATAAATATTATATAAATGATTCTAAAAATGTTTCGCAAAAAAACGAACCAACACTATTCACGTCAGGAAATAGTGTCTAGTTTACAAAATATACATCCGAAAATTATGAAAATCGGCAGGTTTATGTAAAATGTCGTTCCGAACAACTTTGTAGTTTTACATTTCGACTCAATCGGACCCGAAGGCCCTCGAAAATGAGCTTCAGCAGCTGCTGAAGCGTACACAGTTTTTCAGCTTTTATATATAATGTTCGATAACTTTGAAACGTCGTATCTTACTCGTTTTTATCTCCGTTTTTTAGTTGATTCTTTACGAGACGTCTTCGTAATTAAATGTTTAAATATTTTCACATAATCTATTATGTTGTGAAACAATAACTTTTATAAAATTAGTTTTATAAAAGTTTAATTAACATATAACTCGTAAACTACGTATCTTCTTCGTTATAAATCCGTTTTTCGAGTTTCTTACCTTTTTGGAATCGTCATGAGACGCACCATTTTTATAAAATATAAAATCAAATATTTAGAAGTCGAATTCTAACAGTAGGTTTTGGGTTTTATGTAAAACTTGTTTTGTAACTTTTTAACAAGATTAAACCATTACAAGTCCTCTACATGTCAAATACACAAATCTTGTGTATATTTAAAGTCCTCTGGTGTATAGGTCCAAGATTTGTCCAAAGATCACAATATCATCAAGTCTACATATTTACTTTGTTTATGAACTTTCATAAGTACTTTTTATAACATTAATTTATGTTATTCCTTGTGTTTAAATTTATCAATACTTGTAATATGTATATACTAGTTTTGTGACATGATAACAACATCAATAAATAAGCATGTGAAAGTATTTTAACCATGAACAAGAAATAAAAATCCTTTTACATCTTATTATAAAACCTAGATGGTGATTCACTATATAGTAGTTATAAAACACAATAAATCATGAAAGTATGAAATGGTTAGGGTTTTAGATAACCTTAGGTGAATGAGTGAGGAATGACAAACAAATCACACCCTTGTGATTTAAACCTTAGCTTGAAAACCAAGGATGAAAACCCTAGTTTTCTTAAGAAAACCTTAACTTGCTTAAGCTTTGAAAATACTTAACCAAGTCTTCAAGTCTTCTTAGTATGCCTTAGAAATGATGTAGAAACACTTGAATATGTGGTAAAAATAAGTTTTATGGATTGTGTATTGTTATTGTGGTTGTGCCGTGGGGTTTTAGGGACCAAGGAGGAGAGAAAATTTGATTTTCACTTAAGGAAAGAGTTGTGTGTGTTATTTCTCTTTGTATGCTAGTGTTAAATACCATATGGACTAGTCAATACTACTATTAGCAAGACTAAAAGACTAAGAGAAATGGTTGGGACACAAGAGTGAATCAAGGAGAAGTGTGGTCAATGTTTCCAAGTCTTGGTCAAGACTTAATGAGATGGAAGTAGTACAAGACCTGAGTTGATTAATTGTTGGCTATATGTTTCCTCCTATGGTTGGGTCGCACGGCAAAACAAGAGAGAGCAAAGTGACAATTTTTAATTATGAAAACGGGAAGTGTTTGTGTGCTTTTTGACTAGCTCAAAACATGCATGCGTGTCTTTGGGCATAAATTATGACACCACACAATTGCCTACCCACTAACTAAAAATAAGTAAGTGTTGTTAATTTTTGTGGTATGTTTTGTATAAAATTTAGAATAAGTGGGTAGTTTTAGAGCCAACGGGTATAGACGTAAATTATTACAAAAGTTTAGGCGGAATCACGAAGCGAAAACGTATATTTTAAAAATAAAATTATAACATGTGGGATACTTTTCTGAAATAATAAAAATATGTAGAGCACGTAGACTAATATTTAGTTTAAAGCCGGATTTACATTTAATAAACGCTTTACGTAACCCATAAAAATAAAATATAAAAAGTTAATTATTACATTCGAAAAATAATATAATGCTTGCTTGACGTAAACTTTAATTTGTTTGGCGTTCGTTTACGTTAAATGATAGTTTTTAGCTTACGCGATTTAACTATACAATAAGAATTAAAAGTAAACGCGTACGAGACTAAAATAAATAGTGAAATAAATAGCGTCGTAAATAACCTAAAAATACGAAATGTTACATAGAGATCACTCTCAGAGCAGAGGTCATCCTCATAGACGGGACTCTCCTCTGAGCAGAGGCCGTTCCCGAAGTAAAGATCGCTCCCGTGGCGTCGAAGAATCATATGATAATACCTACTCCTCCTACAGGACGGAGTCCAGACATGGGCATCGCTCTCGTGACAGGGGCCGTTCTCGTATCATGAAAAGAGGGAGGACAAGCGAGTCCCCGCTATCCCGTGTATCGGAGAGCGGCACCAGCGACGGAGGACACTGGAAATCAGCGTCAAAGAGGCAGAAGCTTATAGATGAAGAAGACTTGGTAGTGACCTGGACATGTGAAGAGGTGGATCCATTCACACCTTGAATCCGCAACTTCAAGAGCTCGCGGAAAACGCGAATGCCTAATAACGTTAAAACCTATGACGGAACAGGAGACCCAGAGGATCATGTAAAAAAATTTCAAGCCGCAGCACAGGTAGAACGTTGGGCAATGCCTACGTGGTGTCATATGTTCAATTCTACCTTAATAGGGACCGCGAGAGTGTGGTTCGATGAGCTCCCTCCGAAAAGCATAGACGGATACAAGGACCTTAAAGCGGCATTCTTAGCATATTTCATGCAACAAAAGAAGTATGTGAAAGATCCAGTGGAAATCCACAATATCAAACAGAGGGATGGAGAGTCCCTCGAGGATTTCATAGAATGCTTCAAAGTGGAGACTGGGCGCATGAAGGGAGCCCCTGAGTGCATGCGAATCTCCAGATTCATGCACGGGGTTAACAACCCTGAGTTGACAAAACGCCTCAACGAGCACGTTCCAAAGACCATGGAGGAAATGATGACAGTCACTACGGCCTTCATACGAGGGGAAACTGCCGCCGCTTCTAAAAAGAAAGGCCACGCGCTATGGAAACCGCATGATCAGTCCAAACGACATGTTTCTGAGCAAAAATCTGATTTCCGAGGTCAGTCGAGGGAAGGACGGGGGTCTAACAGGTTTACCCCCCTCACTAGAATGCCCAAGGAAATCCTCACGGCCAAAGCAGGAAAGTTCAAACCACCACCACCCATGGTAACCTCGGTAGAAAAAAGAAGCAACAACAAGTTTTGCGACTTCCACAACGACAAAGGACACAACACAGACGGATGTATGCAATTAAAGAAGCAGATGGAAGAGTTGGTGCGAGTAGGAAAAATCTCGCACTTGATAAAAGAAATTAAGCAAGGCCGAGATCAAACGAGAATTGGAAGAAGAAGCCCGACCAAAGATAAATCCATCGCAATCTATATGATACAACCGTGACATAGAATGACAAGGCAGAAAGTGACTCAAAGTTTTGCCCGTGTCAACAAAATTACGTTCCCACCACTGACTACCAGCAATGGGACGGAGGGTCCACTTGTCATAGAAGCGGAAATTGGCGGACACATGGTTTACCGCATGTACGTAGACGGGGGTTCCTCAACGGAAGTGCTTTACGAGCACTGCTTTAACTGGCTTCGATCGTAAATTAAGAGCCAAATGGTCCCGGCAACAACATCGTTAACCGATTTTAGTGGAGAAACTATATGGCCGCTGGGACAACTTAGGTTTCTGGTGACAGTAGGAGACGTAGATCATTCTACAAAAGCATGGATGAATTTCATGATCGTGAGGTCACTATCATCGTACAATGGCATCATCGAAAGACCTGGAATAAGAGAGATCCGAGCGGTACCATCTACCACCCACGAAATGCTTAAGTTTCTGGTTGACGGTGGAATAGTTACTATCCGTAGTACTATCCTGATACCCGCTGAGTGTGCCACGGTGACCACATCGTCCAAGGAGATACTCAAAGAGGCTGAAGTCCGACATGAGAATCTTAAAGTAGTTCTACATTCGAATTTCCCGAATCAAGAAGTAGAAATCGAAGGAACGCTATCCGAGAAAGGACGGACGGAACTATGCTCACTCCTGAAGGAAAACTTGGACATATTCGCATGGCAGCCATCAGACATGACAGGAGTACCGCGATCAATAGCGGAACATCAACTTAATATCCGGGAAGGATATACACCTGTTCGATAGAAGAAAAGGGGTCAGTCTCCAGAACGTGCCAAAGCCATCCAAGCAGAAGTGCAGAAACTAGTAGAAGCGAGGATCATGAGAGAGGTCCATTATCACGACTGGCTATCTAATCCAGTCATGGTGAAAAAACATGACGGTAGCTGGAGGATGTGTGTGGATTTCACAGACTTAAACAAGGCCTGTCCGCAGGACTGTTATCCCCTTCCCAAAATGGACTGAAAAGTTGAGTCTCTCTGTGGCTACCCCTTTAAGTGTTTCTTGGACGCCTACAAAGGCTACCACCAGATAAAAATGGCAGAATCAGATGAAGAGAAAACGGCCTTTCATACCAGCCAAGGGGTATATTGCTATACAAAAATGCCCTTCGGCCTCAAGAACACTGGCGCCACATACCAGCGGCTGGTGGACAAAGATTTTAACAGCCAAGTGGGTCGGAACGTAGAGGTGTATGTTGATGACTTGGTCATTAAAAGTTACACAGAAGCAGAGATGCTACGAGATGTTGATGAAACGTTCCGTACGTTACAAAAAATCAACATGAAGCTTAATCCAAAAAAATGTACGTTTGGGGCAGTAGAAGGCATGTTCTTGGGATACATGATTAGCCGAGAAGGTATAAAACCGCGCCCCGACAAAACAGATGTTGTGCTGCAACTTCCGTCCCCACGGACAATCAAAGAGGTCCAGAGCCTCAATGGGAAGTTGGCCAGTCTGAATAGGTTCCTCTCCAAGTCAGCGAAAAAGTCCTTACCACTATTTAAAACTTTGAAGAAGTGCATTAAAAAGAGCGACTTTTATTGGAACCAGAAGCGGAACAAGCCTTCAAGCAACTAAGACAACACTTGTCAGAACTACCCCTGCTGGTAGCACCCAAACCAAAGGAAGAGTTGATCGTATACTTGTCTGCCTCCTACGGAGCTGTTAGTGCCGTCCTGATGACTGAAAGAGGTACAGTTAAGACGCTAGTCTATTTCGTAAGCCGCGCATTGCAAGGCCCTGAACTAAACTATGCACCAATGGAAAGGTAGTTCTGCATTGGTGTTCGCAGCCAAGAGGTTCCGAAGATATTTAAAGCACCACCCTCATGTGGTTATTTACCGATCAACCCAACAAACAATTAATATCCCCCCTGTCCCCCCCCGATGCGGCGGGGCCATCACAAAAAATAGAGACGTTATGCTTAGAGAACCACAATATCACGTACGGCCCTAGGACAATCGTGAAAGGAAGATCCTATGCGGATTTCCTTGTCGTGAAGCCAGACAAAGCACCACCAGATACGTCAGTGGTCGAAACACCTCAAGAGCCGTGGACATTATTCACGGATGGGTCGTCATGTGTAGATGGGTCAGGCGCTGGCCTGATACTGACTAGCCTGGAGGGAACAAAGTTTACCTACGCGCTACGGTTCCAGTTTACCACCTCTAACAATAAGGCGAAATATGAAGCACTAATAGCTGGTCTCCGGATAGCAGCACAAATGGGGGTGCAAATATTCCACGTGAGTGTGATTTAATGGTAGCAAACCCATTCCTAGTGGAACATACTATCGCCAAGAGAAATATGGTCAAGTACCTTAAGAAGGCCAAAAACCTGATCAGCAGCTTCGCTAACTTTTCCATAAGCCAAGTGCCAAGAAGTAAGAATAAGAAAGCGGATACCCTAAGCAAAATTGCGTCAACAGATTTGCGACTTATTTAAAACAGTTTTGGTCGAAAGTACTTAAAGAGAAATCCAACAAGAGATCGGAAGTAGGACAGTTGTCGAGGAGAGGGACAACATGGATGACACGATTAGTGAGTACTGAGAGATGAGGCCCTTCCCACGATGACAAGAGGAGGCAAGCAAACTTTGTATATGGCTAGGATGTACGAATTGGTTGAGGGGGTTCTTTACGGTCGGTCATTCCTCAACATCGTGGCTAAGTGTGTTGGACGACTCCAAGCAGATTCATGTTGATCAGAGAAATTCATGAGGGGTCGTGCAGCATGCACGTAGAACTACGGTCCGTGGTGGCCAAGGCCATGTGACTAGGGTATTATTGGCCAACTATGCATCGGGACACACGAGAAATGATACGTGCATGTAACGATTGTCAAGTACATCGTCCTGTACCACGAAACCTGCAACATCCGCTTACCCCCATCACGGCCCCATGGCCATTCTACAAGTGGGGAATTGACATAACTAGTCCTTTCCCGGAGGGACCAGGAAAGGTCAAATTTTTAATAGTCGCTATGGATTATTTCACAAAGTGGATAGAGGCGAAAGCCGTGGCAACAATCACTGGCAACCAGGTGAAGAAGTTTGTGTGGGATAACATAGTATGTCGTTTCGGTCTTCCATGAAAAATAGTTTCAGACAACGGTAAGCAGTTCAGCGATAACCCATTCAAGGATTGGTGTGAAAAGTTAAATATCATACAACGTTTCGCCTCGGTAAAACATCCGCAGTCCAATGGACTGGTAAAAAGAGCAAACCGGAGCTTAGGTGAAGGAAGAATGAAACAATAATTGGATAGAAGAACTTCCCCATGTCCTTTGGGCCCATCGTACGATGATTAAATCAAGCCACGGTGATACCCCCTTCTCCTTGACCTATGGAACGGAAGCTGTCATACCCGCGGAAATCGGCATGCCAACGTACCGTACCGCGACAGTGGACGCCGTGCACAATAATGAAGAGCTACGACTAAATTTGGACTTACTGGAAGAACGGCGTGAACGCGCAACAATTCGTGAAGCCAAGGCCAAATTGAAAATGTCAAAGTACTACAACGCTAGAGTCCGTGGTGTTGCTTTTAGACCCGGAGACTTTGTTTATTGTAGTAACGAGGCAAGTCATGCTATGGACGGGGGAAAGCTCAAACCAAAGTAGGAAGGACCCTATGAGGTCACGGAAGCACTAGGAGACGGAGCGTATAGGCTAAGGTCTTTGGAGGGAACTGTCCTTCCGCGGACGTGGAACATCGCCAATCCCAAGAAATGTTATCTTTAAGCTACGACATGGATAAGTTTGTGCCTTGATTAGGACTTCTAATAAAGTACTCCATGTATTCTTATTTCATCTTTTGTTTTAAAGTTACGAATAAAATTTCGCAGGGTGTAGCTAACCCAGCGACTTTTTTATCTAATTTTTTTTCTAAGTGAATCTTCATTTTCCTTAGTATAATTTACTTCATTCTACGCATGCATACATAATATGACGGATATCTTTGGATATCTACAGGTTAAGCACCCTAAGAATTGCTTCCCGTGTAAGTGGGTTGCAACCCCAACGACCATGGATTTTGCATCCTTATTCTACGTGTATCTGAGACGTTAGGTACATATGAAAAGACTCACACGGAGCATGTAAGACACTACAAGTGCGATTATAAACAAAATGCATTCATATATGATATATTACAAACATTGTCAACCACGGACATCCGTAGGCATATTACAAACAAAATATTGTCTAAGTACCACAGGCGGTACTATAGCTAATCCAGATTATACATAGGTGGTAGAGACTTGGATCTAAGCAGCTGCGGAGACGCATCATCTTCAGAAGCCTCTGTCTGTACAGCAACATCTGCCAGTAGGATGGCTAGACCTTGAGGAGCAACAGTAGGCGCTGATACTGGGATGCCATCAGACCTGGCATGGTGGGCAGAGCCGATCCCATGGGTACGGCACACCACTCGGCATTTTTTCTTCTTCTCGACACGGCTTCTGTTGGTCGCGATGGCATCCTCCAGCAGCATCTCCTCTTGGACGGACCAGGGATCTCTCGGATTAGGCACCTCAAGGTATATGGGAATCTTTAACTGGGAAGTGCTGGGACGAAGCTTGCGGATCCATTCAGGCGCGTCTTCTCCATGATTGCTCTCTAAATGTAGGGATGCCATGAGTAAGTTTATGGGGGCATCCCTCAACTTTTCCAGCTGATCAATCAAAGGGTACTTCAAATCCCTCAGAGCAGTAAGGGTCGCGATGTATTTCGCCTCAGCCTTAGGATCATACGCCTCAATAGCCGCTAAGTCCAACTTAGCCTCTCCGTGCTCTACCTCATACTTGAGCCCCTCGCTCATACCCTTCACAATCCCAGCGGATACGGCATCAGCAAACGCCTGCCTCAGTTCCGTAGATTCCGCACACTTCATAATCGCTAAGCGTAATCCATGCCCAATGACCCAACGGCGGCCTACGATCGCCGTCAGCATATGAGGGTACAACTCCTCATCAAAATCAATGATCAGCGCATCTAACCTTGCATCCATCTCTGCACACCGCTGCTCAACCTTTTCATCCTCGGATTTTTTAAACTCTTCGAAGGCGGCTTTTATTCTTTCTTCACCTGTGACATGTGCTTGCAGAGTGGACACCTGCTGGGATAACTGATGGTTATTAACTTGGAGAT
>BQNB010003641.1:36609-62688 GCA_026074375.1 Tanacetum coccineum | reverse complement strand
TGATTACAAAATATGTAAACTATGACATATAGTAAAGTTTAAAAGTTACTCGTTTGCACTCCCTTCTCCCCCTTTTGTCGAAACAAAAAGGTATTATTTGGATAATGATTGGAGCATATATGTTGGTGGTTTGAGAAGAAGTTATGTATAGGTTGAAGAAGTTATGTTTCTTGTATAATTTAGAGGAGGTCGTGATAGATGAGGAGAAGGCATGAAAAGAAAGTAGGTACTTAAAATATATATGTTGAAGGTGTGAGAAGATGACCTTAAGGTTGGGGGTGATTTTGAAATGGAGGAGGTGAAGTATTTGGAGTATGAATGAATTCTTCATCGTATTAGATAATCCTCAATCCTATCTTGCTATAGAGGTAAGCTTGCATCATCCTAGTGAAGTCTTCTATACTCATGGTTTAACCAACTCCATGCTTTTTACCCACATATCTCCTAGCTCCCCCTTGTTTATTGCATTCCTTGTATATTGACTCTAAGGATCCATGGATCAAATAATTTACCATCAATGCTCAAGAATTTCGATGTGATTTAAATAAGTAGAATACTTGCAAGCGCTCCCCTTTGGTGTATGCTCCCCCTTGTTTGGGGCACCAAGGAATCAAGATATAAATGTGTGCTACAAAACAAAGTTAGTAGACAAGTGTGTGTGTGTGTGTGTATATATATATATATATATAGCAAGATATTAGCATGGAACTAGAAATGCACATTTAGACGTTTTTATTCTATATATGACACTTGAAAAAGAATTAGAAAACTAGAGCATGCAACTTGATTTCAAAATCCAACAACCTAAATGATTAAATTAAAAGACTCGAGACGTATGTCTAATGACTAAGATTCGATTGAAATTTAATAAATGAGAATGGGATTCATTCATTGGGTGACACAAAAATATTATGAGAATGACCTTTTAAAAGTAGACGAATGACACTTAATATCTTGGCGAAATATGTTAAATAAAATATACTTTAAAAGGATAAAAAGACGAGGATGGAGACAATAAGCTCTTGGATGAGAATGAAAATGAAAATGATTCTATAGAGCTAAAAGATGGGAAAGCATGAGCGATACTAAAGAAGGAACGTGTTGATGAGAGGTTGATAGAAAAGATTGATATATCATTTGCACTAACAATTGATATGTAAGTGATCCTATTGAGATAAAGGTGGATGATTAGGAATTCAAAAGTTTGTTTGGTGTTTTGTTGGTTGACAGTGTTGAGGAACAAAGGTGAGTATGTGAAACGATGTGGTGGTTCTTTCAAGGTGGAAGAATAATGAGAGACTCAACATTGTGGTGACTAAATAACACTTGATGATTGAATATCTTATTTATGTTCTTCACTTTCTAGAAAGTGGAAAGTTTTACGAAGGTGTGACATTTGCATTTCGCAAATTACTTAAATATTTCGGATGAAATAATTAAGTTGTCACACTATATAGGAGGAATTTTAATAGTAACAAGACTATTAAAAGAGAGAAGAAACGTTTAGAAGTGAGAATAGACGTTAGAAGCGAGCATACTTATTAGAAGTAAACATGAAAGTTTATAAGTGTGAAGAAACGTCAGAAGTAGAAAGAATATTAGAAGTGAAACGATCATCAGTGAGAAGATTATTAAGAAAGAGAGGAACCGTTTAGAAGTGAAAAGACCATTCAAGGTGAGAAAAGAGGTTTACGAGAAGTGAGAACCAAGATATGAGTAGATTTGGTTGAGAATGACGGATTTTAATTATTTTAATTTCTAATTATACTCATCATATTCTTATTTAAATACACAATTATATTACCAACAAAAAACATTAATCTAATTATTTTAATTCATTTCTTTTTTATCCCCATTTTGTTTGTTTTTTAATTTGTTGTGGTCACCCCGGTCGCCGGGGGGCCCCCCCCCTAAGATGACCTATTGGATCTATAGAGAGTATTGGGTATATGGTTTGGGTGTAGGATAAGACTTCAGCTCCTTAGCAGAAACAGATAAGAAAGAGAATGAGGGCGTTGTGTTTGTGTAATGATTTGAAAAGAAATATGACAATTATCTCAAGGTCTGCTTCCTGCGCCGGTCCCAGGTGTTAATGGGGGCCGCCAGAATAGGGGGGGGGAATAACATTGTTTTTTTTTCTGGGGGCCGACGGGGACCGCCAACAAGGCCAGCAGGATCTTAGGGCTTGACGAGCATTTTGAGAAAGGAGTGCCTTTTTAATTGCATTTTGCTAATTAAAATTACTTAAAGTACCTCGGATGAAGTTTAGTTCTCAGGTTGTCCACAGACGAATGAATAGAGATATAGACTAGAATTGAGCACTTAGTATAAAAAGAAGAGAAAGATTTACGGATTGTGTTTCCATCATTCCTAGGAACCTGACAAGTTAATTTTAATGATTCGCGGTTGAGGGGGTAATGAACAACAATGTCGAACGATGTTATCTTCAGAAGCAACCAATAGTCGAATGAAGTTGTTTCCATTAAACATTGTACCGAAGGGATAATGGTGACGTCTCGCTTTGAGTGTGTCTTCATTACCGCGAATTTTATATAATATCTATATATTCTAATAGTAACTAATAATATTACAATATTAAAGAAGAAAAACAAACGCAGATGAAGGCGACGAGAATTGACAATATCAAGAGGATGGTGGTCTTCTCGAGTATTGTGAATGTTCATTAAACAATCTTTTGACGAATTGGAGTATAAGGTTATCTTAAGGTGGATAGAGAAAATCGTAGAGGAAAGAGATTTGTTCAATTAGCCATCTCTATGGTTGAAGAGGCGTGGTTGAGTGAGAAGGAAGAGGTGTGATCGAAAGACAAAGAGTGTTTTCGTCGAAGAGAGATAATACTTTCGTCAAAGAAAAAAAAATGTTTTTATCGGAGAGAAAGGATGTTTTCGTTGAAGAGAAAGAACGTTTCGTCGAAGAGAAAGAATGTTTTCGTCTAAGAGAAGAGAATGTTTTTGTCGAAGAGAAAGAATGTTTCTTCAAAGAGAAAGAATGTTTCATCGAAGAGAAAGAATGTTTTCGTCAAAGAGAAAAGAATTTTTTTGTCGAAGAGAAAAGGAGAGCGTTTTAACTTATGTTGTTAAATGGCTTGAATAGGGATTTTCGGATATGACCTTTAACGTGTGTGATCGCAAGTTAAAGATACTTGAATATTTTAGATAAAATATTTAAGTTGTCAAACCTACTAGGAGGAGTGTTAGATTTGTATCTAACTTTTTCTTGACAAAAGAGTGGATTATTCGGAAGAAAGCAAGATGATGATTAAGAGAATGTGTGAGTGAAGACTCTAGGAGATATAAAACCATTTTATGACTCTTTTGACTTTTTACATTTGTGACACGGACGCGAAGAAAAAATATTCTAGTGTGAGAAAATATATACCTAGATGCATTCAATAGCTAAGCAAATAAACGTTGAGCATTAAGATAAGCATGAAAGCATATAATTGCATTACGTGGGAGTACGTTATCATCTTGAAACTTCAAAGCACATATGTGAAATGCATGTAGTCTAGATTGACTTAGGAGAAACCTAATTTCTACTTGCTTAGTGTGCACTCCTAATGAAATACAAAGTATATCGATGTAGACTGTCATTAGGCATATTTAAGAAGAGCCATTTAATCAAATTAGAGAATGAATATGAGATTATCACTAGTGGTGCTCAATTCAGACTAAACACGACCATTTTTACGGGTTATACCACAAACCCAACTTCACTCTTCGAAGCAATTCAGCCGTTAGGTCAAATTGAATTTCTAGTGCAATAGATTCTACAGTAGTCATTCTCATATTAGACAAAATAGAATTCCTATATTTTCCTAATGAAGTGTATCAAAGATAAAATTTGTATTATCTTTTCATAGAGGGCCTAACATGACTCAACTAACATGCTTTAATTTTGGTTCGCATAATCCTAATCAAGATGTGTGGAATTCTAAAGTTAAATGAGAGAGCAAGCAAGTTGTTATAGGTATAAGAGATAATGAGTCATCTAGAACCTAGGAGTATGCTTAAGAGTGACAATGTGTAATGCTCTATAATGAGAGTGTTCAAAGAATGCACCTTTGCATGTCTTTTATAAAAGAAATCCAATTAAGGTTATTTACCTTAATAGATCTTGTGAATGTTTCTTTGTATAAATAATAATGATTTACTAAAGGTTAGTTACATGTATGTTGGACTTTTAAGCAAGTGATTCACAAGAGGAAGATGTTTTAAATCTAATGCCATAGGGCGGATTTACCTAAACCGAAGATGAATTTAGGACGAAGGATCCATCGATCAGGGAGGTGCCAAATTTGGGCAAGGATCATTTTCTTATTATTTGGGAGATGGTGTTGCCATTAGGTTATTAGGAGAAGCTTATATAAGATATAAGAGTTCTCAATTTGAGTTTTTAGAAATGACATACAAGTCTTGCTCATCAAGTTGGAGTACTTATGAGTTTCCTGATGGAAATTTATAAGTTGTCAATCCTACTTAGAGTGTGTTAAGTTTAGCATGTATACTTTGACCATAGCTAATAACACAACATTTGAACACTTTAGACTCAATGAAACATATTCATTGCAAGTGTGAATTGCAATTCGATGACTAATCTTGTTGTCTTGCAATCGACTTCGTGATTTCATGTAATAACCGAGGATGGTTAAACATGTAGACACGAAAAAATATCTATGGTCATTTGATTGATATTTCCGTGATCTAGATAAATCCTAGTCTTGATTTCATGTTCATATTCTAGTTTTGTAATTAGATTGAATGATGAGATTGATTATCATTTGAATAATAATCATCTTCATATTCGA
Organism: Tanacetum coccineum; assembly: GCA_026074375.1. Lineage (NCBI taxonomy): Eukaryota > Viridiplantae > Streptophyta > Magnoliopsida > Asterales > Asteraceae > Tanacetum > Tanacetum coccineum. The sequence goes on along the minus strand of BQNB010003641.1, from coordinate 57,860 downwards.
AATCCTCTTACGATCACTTATTGAAAGAAAGAACGATAATGGTTTGTGGAATATGTTCAATTCTTCCTAGTCCTAACCTTATATGGTTAAATGGTTCTCATTTTGGTGAAGAAGAAATATTATGCTTATTTAGTAAAGTAAGAGAAAGTTTTGATGAGAGAATAATTTTTGAGTTGTGCTTTTGAATTGTTTGAGCAAAGTTACATATGTTGTGCATTTGCTCATGTTTGGATTTTCGAAGATGACGACTTTACCAATTGCATTGCAAGGTAAATTACTTGATTATTTTGGACAAAATATTCAAGTCGTCGATCCTACTTTATTGTGTATTTTATGTATATATTTGTCAAATATTTGGAACACAACTATTGGCCAAGTAGACTCAATATGACATCATTTACACAAGTGTGAGTTATGATCCGATGCATATTAATATCGTCTTAGAAAAGGATGTCGTTATTTTCATATCAATCGAGTGTGATTGAGTATGTAGGTTTAAGATAATATCTCTCGTTATATTTTGATATAGTCTTAAAGCTATACAAATAAGAATCTGATTTCTTGTCCATACTCGAAAACTTGTTAATTAGATTCGATAATAGTATCAATCATAATTTAAATAATGAATCGACATATATTCGAAATCTTTCTTGACCCTCACGAACACTCTTTTAAAAGAAAATAAATAAATATTTTCATAGTGTGTTCCATTAATCCTACGACTAGTTGAAAGGTGAGGCTAATGACAAGTTATTTTCTTACTTCAAGATTGTCATTTATTTTGCTTGTGCGAAAAACCTATTTGTTGTTATGTATAGTAAGCATAGTTTTTGACATTTTATGTGTATATAAATGATTTTCCTAACCATTTTTATACAACACACATCTTTTGTAGAATACTATATGTTTATAAAAAGAATATAATTATGTGTGTGTGTTAGAACAATGCAAGCACAAGCAATGTTTAAAAATACATTTTTGTTTTACTTAATTAGTAATGTATTAATTGCAATCTTTTCTTTTGTTTAACCAACCCATGGTCAAACAAGGCAAGACGATGAAAATATTTAGACATCTTGTTGGAAGAGAGTTAATGTGTTGGAAATATTTTGGTGACGGGTTTTAACGTGTGATCTTATGATAGTATTTTCCAACATACTAGACACACTATTAAACTCTTAATCCTAAATAGGTTACTACACTCAAAATGATTTACAAGGTGTTTATATAACATTTGTAAATATATCTATCTATGCCTATATGCAATGCACAAACAATTTTGCAACTTAACGCAAGAGATCTAGCGTAATACCTATTAGGCATAATCGAGAAAACTATTAACACACAAATTGCAAACAAGGCACATGTGTTTAGATATTTAAGTAGCTTAATTACAAATAGTAATGATCACTTAATAATATCTAAAGCAATATTAAGACCTAAGAAAACACATATAATCATTTAGCATAACACATAAAGATATTCGTCATCGTTTTGTGTATTAGATGCACCGACGTATACATAGCTTGATTTTATTTGAAAATAAAAATAGTTTCCTCCCCATTTTAAATATTAATCAAGATCAATGTTTTTAAATATACATTGACTAGAAATGCTCGACTTGAAAGAAAAGGTAAACTACAAGTTTTACGTCAAAACGAAACATATAGTTTTGACCACTATGTAGTATTTTGCATTTCTGATTTACTTAAGTTTAGAATAAAGACTTGGAAGTATTTTTAAATGAAACTAGACTCGATTATCTTTAAAATGGCAGCTGGCACGACTTCTACGGACTTACGGTTGATTTTATATGATTTTTTGAAGTTTGTCAAATTCTGCTAAAATAGACAAACGGCCCACATAAAGGTGACGGCCCCCAGATATATTTGGGGGTTGCCCTAACATTTATGTGACCTCCACCAGTGACCCCAAAACCTTTTTTTATTCAAAATCATTTGGTGACTTAACTGTAGAACATATGACTTTAAAAAGTTGTTCCAGCACATAAATTTTGTGTTTTAGTCATCATTTTTACTCTTACGACTTAGACAAATATAAGTTGGCACTTCCAAGTTTTTTTGATAAAATTTTCCTACAAGCTAGTATACAAAGTATATTTAATAACAAAACTAGTTCGAATCAAACAACAAAACACTTTTTATATTTAATCCCCCTTCAAGGGTAATTTGATACATGGATCGTGCTCTATTTTAAAAACCATTTGTTTTGAAAACTAGAGTCACGTGGCTCGTGATACCAATTGTGGAAACAATAGAGGGGGGTGAATACGTTTCCATTTAAAAACTTTAAATCTTTTGTATCAAATCACCAAATCAAGTTTGACACAATATGAGAAGTGTTGATTATAGATCTACAATTACTAATACATAATCTAACAATGGGCCGCCCGACTTAAAGGGACCGCCTCTAGAAGAGGTTTTTGGACTAGATCATTTGTATCAAATCACCAATCAAGTTTGACGCAATATGAGAAGTGTCGATAATGGATTTACAATAACTAGTGCATATTCTACCAATATATCCACACTCACAATGTTTTACTAACAAAAGAGCTAACAAACCAACCATGACTAACACAACATAGACAACAATTCACACAATCATAAGCACAATGCACGTGTAATATTAAAGCGATAAATGTAAAGACATAAGTAAAGAGAAAGGTAAAAGAAAATTCAATCCGACACGATGATTTATAGTGGTTCGGTCACGAAGCTCCTCTTCACCCTACTCTACTCCTCGAGTATCCAACTCGAGAGTTCCGGTTCACTAATCACCAAATCTCCCTTCGGCGAGAAAAACTTATACCAATGCTTACATTATTTTTCGACACTAAGCTAGATGTCGAGTCCTTCTTCGAGTACAACCAAACCCGTTATGTTTTATGGCCCAACATAACAAACCTTGTGTTTTATGGCCTAAACACATAAACCGCGTCGCTTACATTATTTTCCAACACTAAGCTAGATGTCGAGTCCTAATCTTAGCTAGAACCAATCTACCACTACACTAATGTATTTTGAGGCCCAAAATACTAACCAACCCAACCACATAAGATGCAACGACATCTAAATATATACATCAATTGGATCTAGCACACACTAAAGAGTGAAGAACATAGACTCGATCTATATGTAACAAATGTTACAAATGGACTAACTAGACTACATAACTTCGGATCTTGAAGATGACCGAAGTTCTTCTCTTGCACTTGAGGGAAGAAGGAAAGAGTAGAAGATTGGATCACATTTAAACAAGATTAAACAAGTTAAATGATCAAAGATTTAGTGAGATCTAGAGAGAGAAAGAACTGAGAGAAATTCATGCAAAAAGGGTATTAAAAATAGTTAGAGGTGACCCATTATTTATAGGAGCCAAAAACAGCATGTCAGGAAATGGCGGTTCCAGATATATTAAGGGGCCGCCGGGTTTAAGAGAGCCGCCCGACATATTTAAGGGATCGCCCCGACAGACGCTCTTGTTTTTGTCTTTTTGTGGTGAAGGTCAAATCTTGTGAAAATCTGAATTATTTTAGGGGGAAAATACCATATTTGAAATTTGAAAAAATTACCACATAAAACATTTCTTTAAAATTTAAAAATAATTTGTCTAATTAATTTTGAGAAATTGTTTTGTTACATTTATAAAAATGTAATGTTTAAGACAAAAACTTATTTTTTTTGATCATCCTACAAGTTTAACGTTTGTTTGTACATACCTTACGTGATTTACGTCGGGTGCGAATAAATGTCGGTGTTGATGTAGACTTGAGACATCAAGGGAAGTAGATGCATGTATGCATTGATGATATGTGATTAAGAGTAACCTGCACACTTTACGTCATGTATTACAAGTTACATGTTTGTCATCACCAAAACGTAAAGAGATCATATAGATTAAATATCGTAATATTTGCACTAACAACTAATTAAAGGAAGAATTGAATATTGAAATACGGAATTCTCATTTTTCGTTTTCCTTTACTATATAAAAGATTAGGTTTTACTTCTTCAAAAATTTATATTTTTCTTAACATGAGGTAAATTTTGGGTCAAACAAATTAAGCATTAACGAACTAGAAACTTACTAAGCTTACATAGTACTTCTTATTGAGCTTCCTAATACTAATAGTAAGCAAAGACAGACCCAATTGGGAGCCGGGTGCGGCACGAGCTACACTTGATTTTGGATGTCGAAGTGTATGACTTTTTCGAAAAGTGTCATCTTAGATTTTTTGTGTTCCTAAAAGTTATTTATGATGTAAATTTTATAACTTATGATAAAGAAAATAAATTATATGCAAAACCCTCCTAAAAAATTTGTGCAACACCTTTCTGAAAATCTTATGCCCGTCTTTTCTAGTAAGTCAAAAAAATTTAGCACTGGTTTTGTGTATTCGAATAAGAAGGAAGACGAAGGAATATTGAAGTTAATAATGTTTTAGGATCACCTTCTTCCCAAAACATTTCAAAATGAGAAGAAACCTATGAGAGAAAACTTGACATAATTACATTTTCTCTTGTCCTTATATAAAAAGACACGAAAACGTAATTTTCTTTTATTTTCCTTTCCATTAAAATCCATTTTTTATTCTGTATATTAGAATTCTATAGTGTTATCGGATCAATTCAACACACATCTCTAAAGAATATTTATTTAGATAATATAAATGCAAGGACCTGAATTTAACCTCTCAAACTTTCTTGTAGATGAGTTGGGTATAATATTTCTTTCAATTATCTAGATCTTTATTTTCAAATGTGTAGAACTTTATACAACATTTACTAGTAGTGCTATTATCGTTCATTTACAAGGTATAGACCTTATATGAAGGCATTCATCTCATTCAACGTACCACTTGTAGTTGTATCTCCGAGTGTGTTAGTTTGATGGTTTCTAAAACTAGTAGAAAAAAAGGCAAATCGGATGAAATGGTATTCTTTTTAGGTTTAATTATAATTAAAGGTATCAGTTTTTTTTCTCAATTTAATGCACTACTACAAAAAGTGCTTCCAAGACCCGTTCTAAACCAACTCCAGACTGGCTTTCCGTATGGTCTGTACAAGGCGGGCTCTCCATGTAAAATACGGTTTAAACACCGGTCTCGATAAAACATATGCAGACCTGTGTGAAATCAAATACATACCGGTTTAAACACCGGTCTTGATAAGACATATGCAGACCTGTTTTGACCATAAAAATCCGGTCTCTATATTATTTTTAGAAATTAAAAAAATGGCTATTTGAAATAGCTTATTAGCAGTTACAATAAGCTATCCCAAATAGCCTCGTAATCATGTTTAATAAGCAATGCAATAACTTGAGAAACTGCAACTTTTACATTTTCATACAAATCATCATGCATATCAAAATGAAGCAACAAAACATGTGCGTATCACTTTCATGATATCGCACACAAGAATAATACTACGTAATCAGCTAAACGCAATCCAAACTCCTCATATAACATGTTCTATTAGAAATCCGAAATTATATTGAGTGTGCTATAAGCAGTTTGAACAAACAATTGGAATTGTGAAACACCCCTATATTCTCATCCTCAGAAAGATCAATTCTAGGAGATCTAGGCGGTGTTTGTGGAGTAAGTACATGATCAAAGTCGAATGTAGACCGGAAAGTTAATTCATGAATATGTGAGCAGTATTACCACCTGTGTCGATCCCTGCCCTGCCCAGCGGTGTTGTCATAACCATCATCTTTTTGTTGGAAAGAATCAAGTGATGTACTACGATTAAATCTTTTAGCAGCTCCACTCTCGGGTAGTAAAGGGCTGCATCAAGAATAGAATGATTGTTATAAATTCTACCAGCGTTCATTCTATAGATTTCGTCAGAGACACTAATATAAAATTCACTATCTAAATCCAAACTTGATAATTAACTTTCACAGGTTAAAAAGCTATGTATTAACAAGAAAAATTTGTATTGTATAAAACGTACCTCGATGAGACGACATCTGGGGATTTTGGAGAGTTATGTTTCTGCTCAACCAATGGCCCCGGTCTTCCAGTAGAGCCCTGCTTACCCGTTCTGCGAAAATGTCATCTGAGGTTTTACACCTACAAGTACCAATAAAATCAAAAATTCAACTATAAATCATATCATATACTGTGATACTAATCATGTAAAGTAATTTCAACAACACACTACACGAGACATACATGTTAGATGTAATATTATAGGAGTGTTGTTTTAGTGGGCTATGGCCCTTTAAAGTTTATGCTATACTTTGTACTCTTATAAAGTTGCAACAGATAAATATCTCAGACCCTTTACCTTAGTAGCCCCTGTGGGTCCGCGCTCCTTTCCAGCAGCCAGCCTTATGAACTGACAATTTTGGCACGCTTGTGATCCATCTGCTGCCACTAGTTCATATCGCGTCTTATATATGCACTGACAGATTTGGATCAATCCGTCTTTGCCTAGGCTTTCGTTGCAACATACTTAGTGTATAGTTTCAAATGAGCGGTACCCTTTATTTGGTTCCTATTCTAACTTAACACATACTCTATATATACATCATGATACACTTGAACTTACCCAGATTAATACTAATTTTTTAAAAAAGTCACAAGTACTTAAGTATACCTTTGAGCCAAAGTAGCATACCAGTCATCTTGATTTTGAGCTTTCGTTGTGGTTGGCCCATAAGGTCTTGCAGCAGTAGTTAAGATCATGCATATATTAGAGTTAATTAGCAGCACATATAGATAATTACTCGAGTATGAATGAGCAAATAAGATATTGGATACATTGCCATAATCAAGAAGGAGCTCCTGCAATTATAGCAAAAAATCCATGATGCGTGGATCAACTTTCTTCTTATAATGTCATCATAACGAGAATATAAGTATAACACATATGTTAAGTTATATTACAACCTTGTGTATCTTAAGTGCTTCTTTTTTTAGTTTCTTTGACTCCTCAAGAACTTTAAGAGATCTATCTCCATCGTCCAATGTACGTGCCACCTATAGTTGAAGCATCTCCCTTTAAGTAGCTAAATCAACCTTCCATACACAAACTTTTCTAGCTAGCTGCATATCCATACCAATGTGATACCTCTTAATATGTTTGTAAGTGTGAATATCTAAACTAACTAAACACCTCATTTACGACAGCAAACACCACCTGAAACCCGTATTTTTGACAGCAAATAGCAGGTTCAAACACCCTACTTTGTAGAGAGAAAAAGATTGACCAAATGCCCTGTTTATGACAGTAAATAGAACAACCAAAAACATCCATTTACAACAAAAGCACCCAAGTCAAAAGTGGTCAAGAATAGTTGTCGAATACCAAATACAATAACAAGCTTTAGCTAATAAACAACAAGAATCGTTTCCTAAATACAGTAATTCTTTTTTATCAAAAAAACTTGAGATTCTTATGAGATATACTATAGTTAAGTGAGCTAACTTTCACAGTTTTACCTGCAAACCCCAAATTCAAACAAAGCAACTGATCCAATCATTGTTTATTTGATTATCATGTATAACAAATTAACAAGAAAAGCTATTAATGTAACAAAGAAACTGACCATAAGCAAGATATAGAAAACAAACATATCAAAACTAATAAGAATTATAGCATCATTCAAACAATTTATCATTTGGCATAACATCCTTACAATTGAATCCTATTAACTTTCAAAATAACACAATAAATGCATAACAAACACAATAAATCACAGATCTACATACACGCCTGCAAAAATAGGAGGAGAGGAAGAAGACTCACCATGTGTAAAAGCCAATAGAACGGGATCGATAACAGAGGTTATAAGGAAGGAGCGGCGGTAGAAGAGTGGCAGTGGCACAAGTGGCGGTGGCAGAGGTGTGCCATGGTGGTATGAAAACAGTGTGTGTGTAGGTGTTAAATAAATAATATAGAAAGCAACTAGGTTTAGTTTGAAATTCATTGAAAATATTGAAAAAAATAAATGGGGGAAAAGTCCCGCTCACAATTTGGGGAATCTATGTTTAAAAAAATTAGGGAATCAAGACCTGCTTCTTGCTTAAAACACGTCTAAACAAATACAGGCCGAGTTGTTTTTTATGTCAAAACCGGGTTTTTTCTCTAACATCGGTCTCGATATTTTTTGGTGGGCTGAAAACAATAATTAAGACCATCTTTTTTAAGAAAGGGTCTTGATGAAGGGGTCTCTAAACCCAATTGTGTAGTAGTGATGTATCATTTTTTTATTGTTGCGATGTTGGACAATTAGCATGTTTGCACAAGTTACATAGCACGTTAAAATACCAAACACCCCCTTATCTCTAATTACACCAAATTCCAAATAACCTTTCTTCTTCAACCTCCCATCATTTATCATAATACATCTTCATCAATCACGAATTAAAATATGAAATTCACACATAAACATAAACTTAATACATCTTCATTTTTTTGGGATTCTTGGATACGTTATCCTTTAGACATTTTTGTAAATAGGATTTAGTAGCCTGTTTTGTTCCACGGGTTGCCCTTTTGGTTGTTTTGGTTCCATTCTTTGATACTTTCTATATTTTTTCTGTCCTCTCATTTGGAGCTTTTCATATTAATAAAATTTCAGCCTTTCCAAAAAAAGCCCTTCTAATATCAACACTATATGTGGTTTGTTCAAATCACAAACGTAGTCTTTACTATATGAAAGTGATAACGCAATTCATGCGAACACTTTCGAAGTTTTAGAGATTATGTCTGCGATTTGGACAAACCACACTTTCGAGTCAACTAGTATTTTATTAAGGCCATTATTACCATACAACCATATTATGAGTAATAAAGAAAATATTCTAATTTGTCTTTTGATCGTGGTTTTTTAAGCTCGTACTAAAATTTAATCAAAAAAACCAATGCACCTTGGATGCATAATTGGGTTGACCACTAGTCACATCATTTAAAGTATAATAGTACAATCCGGTGTTATAGGCATTTCATCAAGAGAAAAGATCCGTATAGAAGAATATCTAATCAAAAAACAAATTATTTGATCTCAACTATTCATCCTATTTTAATCTAATGGTTTAAATTAATTATTATTTTAATTAAATTAAAAACTCACTTTCATTCTATTTTTTAAAATTAACATATTTTAAACCGTTAATCGTTACGCAAAACTAATAATACCATCGCGACGAGAATTAAATTATCTTTCTATAGATAGGCACTTCTATATAATTTTAACGAAGTTTTTTTTTCAATTTCCGCACTGAAAAATCACGTGATTCGAAAAATCACATGTGAGTTTCATTACTTTAAAATTCAATGTGAATTTGTGAAATCACATGCGATTTATGGATTTATGAAATCACACGTGATTTGTTACTTTATAAATCACATGTGAATTTGTGAAATCACATGCGATTTTTGAAATCACACGTGAATTTTTAAACAACAAATCACAAGTGGTTTTACAAATCACGTGTAATTTTTTCCCAGATTTTTCAACACTATAAAATCGTCAAAAGTATATGAAAATGACCGTCTACTGAAACATAAAAATATTCTCGTCATTACTTTAAAAATCACATGTGATTTTGTGAAATCACATGTGATTCTGTGAAATCACATATGATTAATGAAATTACACGTGATAAATGAAATTACACGTGATTTTTTATAAAATCTCGCGTTTGATACATTTATTTTCTTTGAACTTGAGGCGGTAGAGCTATTTAACAGATTCTAACGAGTTATGAGCAGTATTGTTATGACACGTAAATCCACAAATGTGATTTTTTTTAAAAATAGCTTTTTAATTAAAAGAGCTAGTGGTGCAGCTTGTTGCTCGTTTGACTTATACTACTATGTAAATATTAATAAATAATAATAACAATTACTTATTTATACTGTAAAAAAACCAAAAAAAGAAAAGAAATCACAAGTGATTTTTCTGTGCAAAAGTTTCAACACTAAAAAATCGACGAAAATATATTAAAGTGCCCGTCTACTGGAAGATAAAAATATTCTCGTCGCGATGGTGTATTTTTCGTAATTTGACGATTTACCGTTGGCAAGATATGTAGTTTTTTTAAAAAATGTGGAATATGGAAGGATGGGGTAATTTTTTTTTGAACGGCAAAGAATGAGGGGGTAATTACCTTTGGATGAAAATAAAATGGATGACTATAATGTAATCTTTTATTCTTTAAGATGATAGTGTTCTTTTAGGATCTCACCTCATTTGATCAAATGATAAATATAATTAACATAAGAATGATGAGAAGAACTATAATCATAAATCTTAAATTATTCCAAAAGAATAGTTGCCTTTCTTCATTATTTATCTTTTTTTTAAATATATGGCTAGAATTTCTTCTCGGTCCTTTCATTTCATAATTTTTCTCATTAGATCTCTTCAATAATAAAAATTGTGAGAATTGATTATTGAAATCTAACCCGATCGGCTATAGTGTGAGCTGATTATTTCGACTTCTTTTGATGTATTTTCACTTCCATGAAGCAAAACGAGGGATTACGTGAACATGTCATGCCACAGACTAGCCATCTTTAATATAAATTTACTTTTACATGGTGACTGATACAACATCATTGAATCAGTTTCCCCCTTACTTGTTTAGAATTGTCTATCTCGAGCAACTTGAAATGACCACCGTTCCTCATGATTTCTTTATATAATGCCCGAACCTGACTTGCCACTATGGCAAGAACGCGCACAACATGTTTTCATTTGTACTGGTGGTTGAAATAGGTTCGTTTATAACAAATGAGTAATTGATATAATGGTTGATTTGATTTAATAAGATTCAAAGTATGTACACTTAATATGTGGCAAGTTCGATTTCTGCAACAAGAACGTAATTGATAACCATAACCGTTGTTATCATGCAAAAGTGAAAAACGAATGCAAAGTTTGCTTTACAAGGATGGAGACGGCGAAAGAAGTTCAAAACCACTCATACGGCGGTGTTGTGGTGAAGCGCAAAGGAACGTAAAAGTCACATAGTGTTGCATGCATGTGGTATGCGTAGGATCGAAGGGTGATCTTGGTGGTTTTTGGTTTATTCGTTTTAGTTTCAAGTTAGGATTTAATTACTTTGTTTGAAATTAGTATTGTTTTTACAAATTTGTTAATAAAATGTGTTAGTTTATGGACGATAAATTAATAGTCGTGTGTTAGGATCGAACTCGAGACCACGGGATTGCACACAATACGTAAAGAGTTAACGAATTAATAATTATATTAAATGTAATATATTTATTAAATACACGAAAACGTTTAACGGTCGTTAAGTATTTAACGGTAAATGACTAACGAATAAAGGGAAGGACTAACTTTGTAAAAGGAAGTCGAGAAGGTTCCGGAACACCCCATGAAGGTGGTGTATTGGCCGGTTATAGGCAAGAGGGGAAAAGGAAAAGATTTTGTTTCCTTTTCCTAATAGAACTTGACTTGGGCTCTAAGTTTGGTTAGCCTATATAAACAAAGGAATTAAGGGATCAATATATATAAGTTTTGTACACACAAAAGATCCCTAAATTTTTCTTTGTTCTCCCTTGTTGATCGATCGGGCAATATCATCCCCAAGGGATTCTCCCCTGTTGATCGATTTAAACTAGAAACGTTTTATTGTTTTCAACTAGTTTTTGGTTAACCTGTTTCTAAAACGTGTGCACAAGAACGTGGTTAATCTCCTTTAGATTAATCTTGTCGATTACAAAAACTTGGTAAGGGCTTAATCAATAGATTACATTAACCCTATTAGGTTAGATAAAAACAAGAAAAAGAAACCGCTTCTTGTGCTCGCGAGAATACAAAGGTATGTACCGACACCGGTTAATTATATGCATGTTTTTTATATGATTTGTTATCGCTTACGTATTAAGTGCTTTGATGGATTTATTTGATTTAAATTGTTATTGCATGCTAAATTACAACAGTGGCCATGCGAGCCGTTTTAACATGTAAAATAGATTACCAAAACCTAAAAATCTTATAACAAATATTGTTTTTTTGTTAATTTCATGTGTTTAGGTTTATAAATAATTAGGGTTTTTTACCCTATAATTTTTTTTAGGCCGAAGCCTTTAAATCAATTTTTTTGGGTTTGTATTTGTAATTAATTTTGATTAGAAACCCTAGGATTAACATGTTATGTTTATGTGTTTAGTATGCAATATTGTGACAACGTGAATAATTGTTATGTTTAATCCATGAAAACATGCATGTTTGGCATGGATTATAGTTGTTAATTATTTAATTGTTAAGATGTAAATATTATTTAATTGTTAAGATTAATCACATGTAATGTTTTGATAAATCTTGAATTGGGGAAGACTTCAATAAATATTAATGAATCAATTATGTGCAATTTGGTATATATTAACTAATGACTTACGCGGTCGATTCGTCGATGCTTGTGGCTCACTTGTACATTAGATGAAAAACAAGTGAAAGTCATAGTTATTATATGCATTATTTAACCTAGTATTGATTATTAATAGGATTTAAAAAATAAGAATGCATGTGGCTACTTGTTTTATTTAACGCATATAAATTTGTTATTATGTGTTTAATGCTTTAGTCGTTTTATTTTTTATTAGAAATTACTTGTTTTGGTTTATATAATTGATGCTAATTGTTGTAAACAAAAGGGTAAAAAAAAATTTGAATAGAAAAATAATATGGACTAAATCATTATAAAATTATGAATTGTTTTTAAGAGTTAAATTTACAATAGTTTAGTTGATTGGTAATTTTCGTGCTAAATAGTTAGAAAGGCTCATCCAATTTGACAAACTGTGTGGGAAGTTAAACGCGTCGCTGGTCGAACCCGACTAAAGAAGGAGGTCAAGCTTCAGCGCTGACCGAATTCTCGGCTTGCTTGTGCGTCAAATTGGAGTTACCTACGACTATTTAAAAGTACAAAAATTACTTTAAGGTTGATTTGCCTCAATTCCACATCCGAAACACTAAGTCGAAAGACTTATGCAAAAGTACGTTGTGGACGATAATTGTAGGTACTTCTTTAATTGGTACATCCAATGCCTCAACCAAAACTTTGTTTATTTAATCTTGCCCTAAAAGTTAATAAAAGTTTTTTTATTAAACATATGCTATGGAGTTGTATGCATGCTTCTCCATACATAATTTTGATTCCACACATCAAAATACAAGTACCCTTATAACTTAAGTCGAATGCCATCTAATTGACAAACACTTGAAGTTGCAATTTATGTCATGTGAGAACTTGGACAAAATTGTAATGGACAGAAAACCTTCATGACTGAGTGAGACCTCACATGGACAAGTTTGACGTTTTTTAGATTAGAAGACTTAATTGAGTTATTTAGTGAGACCTAGAAACTCAAGGCATTAAGATGGGATGAAACATGTTTACAATGCAACTAGTTTTTGGCAATGTAAATCCCATAAAGATCTAGAAATTGAAAATTGTTTGTCAATTAATTGTTCGACAAGTTACCATGTTTAATAAATTCATTACTAGCAGATCAACTGATGTGATGAGTTTATGTCAATATGGGTTCTAGTTTTCAAGGAAATTCTGTGGTTATATGAATATTACCTGGGTATTTTATTTTCTTGAAAAATGGATTATCGAAAATACTAATTATATGAACTTTTTCTGTAGAAATGGCTCAACCCGATAATAACAACACTTTAAGTTCTGCGCTCAAGACTTTCTTTGAGCGAGAAAAACTGACTGGCGACAATTTCAATGATTGGTAAAGTTCATAAGAATTGTCTGAGAGTGGCGGGTTCCTATGACTATTTGTATAGCCTTGTTCAGATGAACCCCTGCGAATGCTTGCTGATGATGTTAATGCTGAATGACAAGCTGAATAAAGATACATTTGATGTTGGCTTGTGTAATGCTTGAAAAATGTCACATGCTCTACAAAGGCAGTTTGAACTATATTTTCCGCAAGCCATGCTTAATGAACTCAGAAAAATGTTTGAAAAGCCTCAAGCTGTAGAGATCTACGATTTGGTGGATTTACCTACAGCTGCAAATATAAGTCCAGGAAAGGTCCGTAAGTGACTGTGTTGGAAATGAAGGTTACATGGACCAACTACAAGCTCTTGGGAAACCCTATGACAATGATATGGCGATCAACTTGATCAACAGGTCCCTTAACAAGGATTTTGGTGATTTTGTTAGAAACTTCAATATGCATTGCGTGGGGAAGACAGTGAGTGATCTACACGCATTGCTCATTGACTTTGAAAAGGGTTTAAAAGACAAGGCCCCTACTCCCTTATGTACTTGCCTATTCAAAAGGGTTGGGTGATAAGCCAAAAACCGCAAGCGAACAAGAAGGGAAAAGGCAAAGGCAAAGCTGATAAGAATAAGCAAGTTGTGGTTAATCAACCAAAACCTAAGCAAAACCCTATCAGGAAGAGGAAAATCCAAAGAAGGATCAAGCTTGTCACCACTGCAACGTTAGTAATTATTGGTCCTGTGAAGGAGGTAACCTGCCTCTTTATCGAAGAGTTCGCTCCAAATAAGAACAAGATGGCTGAGCACGGTGCTGCAGCTTCAGGTAACTTATTATGATTGAATTATTTAATCTAACTCACAGATTAATTTCATTGGGTATTTGATACTAGTGCGGTTTTTCACCATATGTAGTACGCTACTGGGATTTAGAGTGAAAAGGTAGCTATCCTTTGGAGGTGCAATATCTGCATGTGGGAAATGGAGTACAAAGCAGATGTTGAAGCCTAGGAGTGTTTTTTTTAGTTTTTTACCATCTCGTTTGTACTGTATTAAACAATTGTCATTATGCACCTTCTATAATTAGAGGTGTTGTTTCCTTTTCTTGTTTGTTGGATCTTGGATTTGTTCACACTGTTACTAGTAATGGAATTTTCTTGTTCTTTTAATGGTATTTTTATTTATAGTGATATATCTGAGAATTGGTGTGTTCGAAATTGACATGAATATTAACGTTTCCAAGTATAGTAATAATTCTATTTTTAGCATAAATAGAAGAGAAAGTGAAAACTTGAATTCCTTCTTATTTGGCATGTAGACTTGCCCTTAATGGCAAGACCGCATGCAAAGCTTCTACGTGAAGGACTTTTGGAAAGTATCAATGACGATTCATATGATAAATGCGAATTCTTGATTTCTGTGGAAGATGACAAGAAACCTTTTAATAATAACATTGAAGGGGTACAGATCTACGTGGTTTAATACATACAGATGTGTGCGGACCATTTAGACATGTGTCAAGAAAGGTGCTAGCTACTCTTACCTTTTCTGTGTTTATCAATCGTTATGGTTATGTTTACTTGCTTAACATAAAATGAGGTGTTTGAAACATATAGGTATTTAAATCAGAAGTAGAATGCAAATAGGAAAGAAGATTAAGCTCTTCGATCCGATAGAGGTGGTGGGAAAAAAATTTTTAGCCATGAGTTTAATGAATATCTGGGTAAGACATGTATAGTACAGCATCTTACTTCTCCATATACTCCACTACCAAAATGGTGTATCTGAAAGGAGGGAAAATCGTACCACTAATAGACTATGTACGAGCTATGTTTAATCTTTCAACTCTACATTATCCTTTTGATAGTATGCCTTAGAATCTGCTGTTCGTATTCTAATTATGGTTCTACGAAGTAGGTTGATAGACTCCATATAAAATAATGGAATGCAAGGTTACCGAATTTGTCTTATTAAAGGTCTGAGGTGCGAGGCGTATGTGAAACGTGACTCAGCTGATAAACTCCAACAGAGATCTGTAAAGTGTATCTTTGTAGGATACCCTAAGGAAACTATGGGTTACTACTTTTATTTCACTGAAACAAAGTAATTGTTTTTTTTTTTTATTGACTAGATATGGAGATTTTCTGAAAGAGATCTCATATCTCAAGAATTCAGTGGGAGAGATTATGATCTGGAAGATGATCATATGGATACATTACCTTCTGAAAACACTAGCGAAATTCCAGTTAGAACCTGAAAGTTGGGTCTTCCAACGGAATAAATTTCTATCCGTAGATCTGAAAGGAAATAAAAGTGCACCACAACCGTCTAAATCTAAACATAGAGGTTTGAAGATAAGATGTAGTAGGGATATTGGAGAACTGCTAATTATAAAGCTGCCATGCTTGACCTGATAAGGTATTTGGCAAGGTGCAAATGGATGAGGTTATGAACTCCATGAAGTTATAAAGTCTGGATTAAGTGACCTCATTCCCAATGTAAAGTAGTAAGGAGTTAGTGGCTATTCAAGAAAAGAACTGACATAGATGGTGAAGTACACCACTATAATGCTCGTCTGGTAGATAAGGCTGCACTCAATCTATGGGTATTGACTATGGGAGACATTTTCTCCTGTAGCAGACATTAGAGCTATTAGGATACTCATAGCTATAGCAGCGTACTATGATTATGAGATTTGGCAAATGGATGTTAAAACTGCCTTCTTGAATGGTCGCTTAGATGAAGACATCTATATGGAGCAACCTGAAGGGATGTTAATCCAAAATATTCCAAAAGCGTGTATGCAAAACTTCAAAGATCTATTTTGGTTTGAATGAAGCACAGTATCACGTCAATGGATTAAACGATTTGATAAAGGAAATTCAGAAGTTTGGATTTACTAAAATCGTGATGGGAAGCCATGTGTATACTCGCCAAAGCTAGTGGGGAGTTAAGTAGTATTCTTGATACTATATGCCTGATGACATATTAATCAGGGAAACAACTTTCTAAGACTTTCGGAAGTTAAGGTTTATCTTGGAAAAGTGTCTTTCTATGAAGATTTAGGAGGAAGCTGCCATACATTCTGGGAATGAAAATCTATAGTGATAGATCTAGCTGTAATTGGGACTTAGTCATAGGTGCTTACTTGACAAAATATTGAAGAAATTCAATTGCATAACTCTAAGAAAGTTATTTGCCAATGAAAGTGAAAATGAATTAAGTAATGAGATGGATTTGTGGCTTTAACACCGGAAGAGGTTGATTAAATGAAATACAGTACTTATGCTTCGGCTGTAGGATCTTTATGTACGCTGTAGATGCACCACAAGGCCAGATGTGGCGTTTGCTCAAACTGGTCAGTCGTTATCAACAGAATCAGGAAATCTCCATTTGTTGCTGTTAAAAATATTCTGAAGTATCTGAGGGATACGAGAGATATTGTTTTAGTGTATGGAGGGAAAAACCGTTACAGAACTTAATGTTACAGGTTCTGTGATGAGTACACTGGCAAAGTGATAAAGATGACTACGAAGTCTCAGACGGGTTATGTCTTTGTCGTAATGGAGGAGAGTGACTAGAAGAGCAAGAAGCAGACAACATATTGCAATGTATGAACAAACAAGCTGTATACATGGCTGCTTCAGAAAGACTGCTATGGTGCTGTTTGGATTAGGAAAATTTGTTGAGATCTTGGAGTGATGCCTACAATAAAAAAGCTTTTGATATGTATTGTGACAATTCTGCTGCAATCATATTCGGCCATGTATTCTGGAGTATGAAAAGGACGCTAGACATTTTCTCGGAGTATCACTACGGCGTTCGAGAACAAGTCGAGAGTGGTGAAATCAAAATATTAAAAGTTCACACAGATGATAACTTAGCTGATCCTTTCACTAAGGCTTTACCTAGAGGAAAGGTTACTGATCATGCCAATGGAATTGGACTTCAATTAGCTAGTAGTTTCATGCATACCTGTGATTAGTATTTGGATAAAGGATATTGTAAACATTATTATTTGATGAAATAAAATATTGGTTATGTTTATTTTTGTTATTTAATTTTGTATCCTATTTTGCATGTTTTAAATCCTTGAATAATGAATTATTCTAAATGTCCGTTGTCAATTAATGATATGGGAATATTATTAAATTAAGACAAATCTAAATTGTGGTCGGATATACTTGAAAGTATATTGATGTGATTACATGCCAAATTTAGATGATATTCAATGAATTGAATATAGGACTTATCCCAACTATATGATTGTACTTTATGGATCTTGTCATTAAGTAAATCATAAAATAGTTATCCTCAGACTTGAGATACCAGGAAACTGTCATGGATCTAGTGCATTTCTGTGAAGCAATTTAACGCTATACGTAACTGGTAGTTATACGGATTGTTTTCAGAAGTGTTGCAAAATTCATAAGTTTTGCTTGTAGTCAATAAGGGATTTGTTTCCTTCAAATTCGTTTTGAAGTTTAATACAGCTGGGCCCCTCGTGGGATTGGTAAGATGTATGTGTGGCCACACCTAAGACTTTTCAGATAAAACGAGAAACAGAATCAGTTAATTAAGGAATGACTAAAGATCCATATCCTTATTAACATTGTATTAGAAACAAAAGGATAATAATAATGATGAATCATTAAAAGGTTTTGTCCAGGAGACCTTACTCGAGATTGTACTAGAGGCATCGGCGTGTTGCTAGACGCTAACCGATGTGATCACACTATTAAGATATGTCCAAGTGGGAGCTGTTAGTTTATGGACATAAATTAGTAGGTGTGTGTTAGGATCGAACTCGAGATCACGGGATTGCACACTTTACGTATGAAGAGTAAATGTTTAATAATTATTTATAAAATGTTATATTTAATTATTAAATGCACAAAACATATAACAACCGTTAGTATTTAACGGAGAATGACTAACGACTGTTAACTAATTAAAGGAAAGGACTATAGATGGAATTAAAGAGATCAAAGATGGTTTTAGAATCCATTTGGGATTGGGCCAACCGGATGAAGGATTAGGATATCCTAATCCTTGTCTAACTTGCTCTCTAAATTTTCCACACTATAAATAAAGGGCCTAGGGTCATTGTATTCTCATCTCTTGTATACATACAATACCCAAAGTCTTTTCTCTTCTCCTTTTTGTGGCTACACCGATCGGCAAACACCCCTTGTGTTTGATCGAATTTTTTGAGTGTCAAGAAAATAGTTTTGTGTTAATTACTAGCATATCGTTTACTTGGTATTAGTACGTGTGTACAAGAACGTGTTTCAATCACACTATTGATTGAATCTTGGTTTGAATTACAAAAGTGTAAGAGGTTTTGATTCTTGTTTAGCTAGAATCACAAGGTACGCATACGTTTATGTTTGGTTAATTAATTACATGTTATATGATCCTCTATTCGCTTCCGCACGTTTACTTTGATGTTAATATTTATTATGAATGTCATGTATTTAAATTCCATCACAGTGGTTGTGTATCGTAGGATTGTGTTTGAAAATATTCGATAACGAATGACTCTGTCTTTGTGACTTTCTCTACGATTCATAATTATGCATGCATTGGACTCTATGTCGCCTATGTCAAGATTATATGGCTACTTGTTTTGACATTCAATATCGTGTGTGTGGTGTTTACGTGGATTATCGAATTTTGGAAAGATAATTGGTTAGGTATTTGCCCGCTTAGGTTCGTTTCGATAGATTATTCTTAATAGATCTTTACGAAGACTGCGTAATTCGAGATAGTTTCAAATGGAGTATGGTCATGGGACTGATGTAGACAGTCGCTTGGAACTCGTCAGACATATCCGTTAGCTTTGTTATTGGAAGAAATCGGCTTAGTAGATCTCGGTTCAGGTCCGGATACTTGCATTTTGAGTTTAGATATAAGAGCGCTAGGTACCATAACTTGGTGACACCTCCACATCAGCGCCACGTCAGCTTTAACTCAATAACACTAAGAGCACAAGGTACGGTGGCTGGTGGCTTGAGCCATCGGCGAAAACGCCAGCCCACGGCGCGAAAACCACACCGTGGGTGGCGTTTTCGCTTCTCGCGCCGCCACCACCAGCCGAGATAGTGGGCGAAAACGCGACGTGAAAACGCCACGTACCGTACCGCGTCTCGCGTTTTCAGATATCGCGTTTTCATGTATACTTTTTTTTGGCTGAAATGAGAATATGTGTTTTGGTTAATGAGATATAAGGGTGAAGATGATTATACAGTTGCTTGTGGAGGGATAAGCAAAAGTATAGATGAGTGTTGTTGACTGAGTTTGAGAGGAAAATAGAGATGGGGCGAATGTTTCTATCTAGGAGATGAGTTTGGAGGGTTAATGCTTTATTTATGGGCCAAGATAACTAGTTAATTGATGGGCCAAAAAAATTACAAAGATTAATTAAAAAGTACAATGTATATGTGAATATTTGATAGAGAAGTAACAAATAATTTTAAGCTTATAGTTTTTTTAATATATAAAAATGAAAAAAAATATGGAAAAGTTTTCCATAACACCAAAAAATGTGGTGTTAACAAAGGAGTCACTTTTGGTGTTATGGGAGTTTTTGATGTTATGGAGAAAAAAATACACGTTTTGCCATGGCTTGTGCCATGTCACCAAACCATACCTAGTGCTCTAACACCAAAAAAAACTCATGCAATCATAACACCATATTAATATCACTTTTGGGACCTATCTTTATTTTATTTTATTTTTATTTAATCACATAAACACACATAAACCCATGTTAGTTTGCAAGTTGGTGGGTTAACTTGACCATCAACACCGGCCTTAAGTTGGAAGGGTAGTGTCATAACTTAGAAATAACACGTCATCATAACACCCATTTCCAAATTATGATACCCAAGGCTCTAAGTGGGCTGTTTTTAGTGGGCGTCAAAAGGTATATTGATGCTCAATTGCTTCCTATGTTGCCTACATCTACAAGATGTCTACTGCTTTGCCGAGAAAGGTAAATGTTTTTATGTGGCATTTTTTTAGATAAATTACGTAATAAAGTGAATCCATCAGCTCTTGTTTTGGAAATTAAATCTGTATTATGCCTTATATGTGATGGCTCGATGGAATCCAATTATTTTATTCGTGTAATCTTGCTCTAAATATATGGCCTAAAATTCGTGCTTGGTGTGATGTTGCGATACTGAGATTTTGTTCAAATTCTTGGTGGATCACTTGGCTTGATTATTGGTATACTTCAAAGTTTCGTAAGTATTATGTGTATGGTACTACCTCGTGGATGATTTGACGCTATTGTCATTGTGTGACTTTTTGCTCTCATGTTATGAGGCAAAGTGGCGTTTTTAATAATATTCGTTTGTTTTCTCTTTCTTAGTTTAAATTTAGTAGCGGTAACCATAGTGGTTGGAATGATTGGGTTTGTAACGCCCCGACCCAGAAGGGTAGAAGTATTACAAATATGGTGTGACATCAAAAGCATACACAATCATAACACAAG